>LKBB01000048.1:29789-42727 GCA_001513885.1 Thielaviopsis musarum
CCCCCCCCCCCCCCCCAAGTTGCCACAGCCTTGTTCAAGGTTCTCTAAGTCATAGCTAGCAACTGAATTGCAGCCTTACCTTCCTCCTACAACTTCTCGAAGTTGACGACCGAACCCCACGATTAAAAGAAATCAACGAGCCGATCTGTTCCGTTACCAGACAAGTCGGAAAACAAACACACGCCCTTCCTAGATTTGGAGGCTCTACTCAAGGAAACAAAGAACAAAGACAGGGTACAGCCGACCAAGAGAACACGCCTAGAAGAAAAAAAAACCCCACGATCGAAAGAAAGCACAAGCAAAATCCAGCCCAAGTTTCTCACTGCTTTGACTTTTGGCAGAGCAAGACAGGCTTGTTTCCGACCCTGGACCCTGGTCAATATTCGACCCCAAATTTCCTGTTAATCCTCTCCTGGTCGCCGCCCTCGTGATACACTGGGATTAACCCATTGCCAGCCATTTTGTCTGGCCTCTATTCGAAGCCTAAACCCGCCCGACCTTACCCAGCTTATTTCTGTAAATATGGCCGCTGTCGCTATTCCTTCTACATCAACCCACACTCATTCTCATACTCATACTCACCACACTCGCGCTCAACCTCCGCCCTTTGTCTTTCCGCTGCGGCCAAGTAGTAGTGACGACTCACAGGCTTTTCTACCAACTTCTGCCTCCTACTATTCGTCACCATTGATTGATATCGATCTCCACCAAGAATTTTCCACTTTTGCGACGACCACTGCTTACGAGCCCACTACTACCTACGGAAATACCACCACGACGGCCGCAACCGCAACCGCATACTACCACTACACAAATATGAGCCCCGGCGCACCACAGTCTGCCCCTCGTGACTTTTCCTCCAGTTCAAGTGCTGGCGCAAATGCCCTCCCGCCAGGCACCGCCTGCAACACCAGTCTTTATGCTGCCCTGCGTCACATGGAAGCCCAAAACAAAAACATCCGTGACGCATGGGAGGCTGAACGCCGCTACCTCGAAGCGAACCGTGCCCGCGCCGAAGAAGTATACCAGGAAGAGCGCGCCATCATGGATGAAGCCGTCGCTCTAATGGAGGCCGAGCGCGACCAGTTGTTGGACGAAATTTACGCCCTCAAGACACACGTGCAGATGCTAGAAGATGAAAACGGCGCGCTGCACAGGCGCATGGGCTCAGATTCTACTGCCATTCTAGGGCCGACTGGCATCGGACTTGCGCCGGGGGAGTCCGCTGCGGGGACGCTGCGCGGCGGCGCGTCGGGCTCAGAACCCATGTCAGCATCAGCGTCAGCGTCGACATCATTACCGACCAGCGGCACGGCCACTGTACGGCCCGGCCTGCAGCCCCGCACAAATTCTTCGCTGTTGTCGCCAATACCACTGCAAGGGCCCGCAGCAGCAGAGCCCCTGGACTTTTTGGCCCATAGTAGGCCAGCAGTCCCGCAAGGCAAGCTTGCCCCGACTGTGGATATCCAGGAAATTCACCCAGAGTTGGAGGGTATTCCCATCAAAGCTGCGGCGCTCAAGTCGCCTACTTTTCAGGACGTGGCGGCCGTGGGCTTGGATGGTTCCTTGGCAGCTGCTTGCGCCGAGGAAGAAATGGACGACGACGATGCGCGGACCTGTTCTAGCAGTGTTCCCGGCCCCGAGACCGACAAGGACACCGAAGGTACAGCCAGCCCCTCGTCACCACACAGAGGCGGCATCCACCGCGAAGAAACCCTCCAAATGCTAGCCGCCCACGAAAGCATCCGTCTGCGCATCCACGCAGGCCACACCCCGAGCCACTCGATTAGCAACTTCCCCTCCTTCACCGCCGGTAGCAACACCGCCAGCGGCACGGCCAACGGCTCCACTGTCGGCGGCGACACATCCTGCGGCCCAACGCCCGTGCTCGTCGAGGGCGATGACTCGGGCGGCGCCATCCCCGTGTACTCCTCCTCCATGAGCACCGCCGCGTCGCTGCGGCTTCCCGTCTCGTACCGCGGCGAAATCAAGCGCCGCGAAAGGGAACGCGATGCCGCCACCACGGGGAGCAAGGCGCGTAAGACCGAGGACGCCGCGCTGGTGGCCTCGCTATCGCAGGCGTCGCAGCATGCGATCGCTAATGCAGCTGCAACGGCGCCACAGGAAGAGGAGCAGGAGCGCGGGAGAACGCGCGCGCCGCGCTGGATGAACGGCCAGCCAGCGCTGGGGGACGACGACGACGCGCAGGGCGAAGCCATCGGTGGGGCACCCGGCGCCGGCGACGACGACGAAGGGCCTGTGTTGACCCCGCCGGAGCACGACCGGCCCCTCACGGGCCCGCTAATGATTACCAACATCCCGGCCAAGGATGAGATTTTCCTAGCGCAGCTGGCCAAGAAGCTGGAAGCCGTCAAGATGAGCCGCGAGGCCAGCCCGGAGAGCGAGAGCGGTATGGCGGACGACGACGACGTTGTCGCCGATGCTCTTGCGGGGGCGGCGGCGCGCGCGGAGAACAGGGGGCTGGCGCTGGATATGGCGCTGCCGATGGACTTGATGGGACTGGATGGGCGCATGAAGCCGCGCGTGCTGGCAAGGGCGGACGCGGACGATGATGAAATAGACGATGATGGAGATGACGATGATGAACCGGATATTCCGCTGCGGTTCAAGAAGACGACGAATTTTGGGCTGCCGATGGGGCAGTTTTGCCGATGAGATGAAATGAAAAGCAAAAGAAAAAGAGACAGTTTGGTAAAAATAATTAAAAATGGGGGACTGGGGAGTTGGGAGTTGGTTTATCGAGACTTAAATCATGTAGCTTGGGGATGATCACTGGGAAATACAGGCCCGACCCTCTTGACATCTTTTAGTAGTAATTCAATTTTTTTATCAACTGGAAACATCTTATACTGCGTACTTGAGCACAACGTCAGATGTAATTCCATCACTGAGCGCTTCTTTGCCTTGTCGTCATAGCCCGTTCACTGGGCTGTATTCTCCTCATCCGTTGCTTAAGTATGTGACTTGTGGCAATTCCGGCATAGCCGCCATGTGCACATTACACAGTAAATAGCAAAATGACGTTGGCGTTTTCGACAAACGTCACAGTGGTGAGTATTGGAAATACGTTCCGTTTTTGTGTGGCGACAATACTGGAAATCTGTTCCGGGGCGACCCAGCATGTTGACTGCAGTTGAATCTGATAGCATCGGCACAAGAGGAGTCGTATCAAGGAGTTGTTCTTCACGCCCCTGTGGGCATTTGCATGTTTTCCATGCCTTACCACACGGGAAGCAGAACTCGTGCTTGCAATGACACACTGTTGATTTTATGGTTAGTTGAGAATATTTATAGAGGCAAGTAAAAGAAGACATACCCATGTGGTTGCATCCAGACTGAAACTGGATTAATCGACGACATAAAGGGCACGACTTTAGGCCCAAAGCGTGGGCGTTTTTCCGCAACATTGCCGTTTCTTGATCCTCCGCGCACATTCCGCGATGCTTCTTTTTGCTACACGTGATGCATGTGTGTCTCCGGCATACGCATGTTGCACACTGGCCCTGAATCTGCACACTTGGGATATACCGGCCGCACTGGGGTGAATGGCAGTATGTGCGGGGCATTTTTCCAAACTCATGGGCCTTGGCCTCATAAGTCTTCCGGATGGCTGTATTGAGGAACGGATTTTCAGCGGCATCATATGCAACGGGGATTCTGCAGCACCGCGGCGGATAAAGAGATTCGTCTTTGAAAGAGCGCTGGAAGAGCTCGCGCATGCACTGCCAACAGTACAGGTGACCGCAGGCCAGTGGCTGAAGCATGTGTGCGGGGGTACGAGCAAGACAAATTGTGCATTCTCCGTCAGGATTGAAGCGAGATTTGGTCTTCTTTTTGGGGAGAGGACGGAAAGTTGGCGGGAGCACTTCATGGTCAGAAGGTTTTGCGGCGTCGGCAATGTTTCCGGTATCAGTGGCGAGGGTAGCGGTAACGGGCTGGGCTGGAGCAGGCTCAATGAGATGTTCAGCACTGCTGCGAGAAACGTTAGCAAAAAGTCCCGAGATAAACATATATCGGGCATACCTAAAGACAGCAGGAGAAATATTGACGTGGTTTTTAAGCGGTACTGGGTCAGCAGCAGTCAATTCCATGACATCTGTGAAATGTAGGTCGATGATGGCTTGTGCCGTAGCGGCATCAAGACCATTCAGGAACTCCATTCTTACATCCGACTTGATGGAACTGGATAATGGATGGTTTTTCGATGATGTTTCATCATGAACGAGGAAAGAAAAAAAAATCTAATTAAACTGCAGCAGGTCTGTGAAATTTCTTTATTTTCAATACTGATTTGGTGCGTAAACACAAACGCTAACACAAAGGAGGGGGGAGGCAGTTGCTGTATTCACCAAATTTTAATGGTTATTACAACTGCAACTACTGCGTGCTAAAATGCAAGTAAATACTTAAGTAAGTACCTACTGGTGCTACAAATGCAAGTAAGTACCTACTATTAAATAAAAGGCACGAGGCTGCGTACAGTATATAAATATAGAAATCAGACATACAGAGCGTATTATATCATCACATGCCCAATTAATTCTCTAATACTATAGGTTCATTACAGCTGGCGGTTATACCGGCAACGTCTGCACACCATCAATTGGCATTGCGTGCAAGTAAAAATATACTGCGGCAGTAAATCATGGCACTGCTCACAGCGGTGAGGCCCGTTGAGACTCTGCCACGTTAAATGTGCGCACTCGTGATTAACCTCCAAGTGCTGTGCCATCGCGGCCACTGCTGCCTCCTGGTTCACACCACGGCGTAAAGGCCGTCTGTTGACAACATCATTCGCTCGGACTAATAGACGATCTTCATCCCACTGAGGGCAGCGGCACGACTTCCAACGTCTACCACACAGGTAGCAGAATTCATACCGACAGAGGCATGCTGATCGATATTGTTAGCTTATAGATTTTTATAACATGACCATGGGGTATAATATACTTATGTGAAAGCACCCCATGTTAAGCTCCACAAGACGATGGCATTGCCCACATTCCTGCCAGCCTTCTTGTCGGGCAATATTGCGAACTGCCTTTGATGCTTCATCTTGCGGGCAGTCGCCATGATGAGCAGCTTGCTTGCAAATAGCACATGTTAGTTTGCGGCACAAGCATCTTGCTATATCGCCGACAATGCGGTGTGGCGGGATGAAGGCGCTGCACTGGGGCCCATGGCAGTATGTACGGTTATGGGTGCCAAACTCGACTTGTTTTTGTATGTATGTCCGGCGCATATCGTCATTGAGCATCTTGTTTCTGACTGAATCGGAGGGAATTTCTTGCTTGCAGCATTGCGGTGGGAACAGCGACTCGTCTCGGAAAGACATGGTGAACAAGGTGCGGATGCAGTCGCGGCAGTAAAAGTGGCCACACGTCGATCGCAAAAGATGCGACTGGGGAAAATCAGAGATGCAAGAAACACACGACTGACGAGGGCCGTCATCTCTCTGCTGTGGCGCATTGGCTGAAGACCCGGCCACAGTTTTCGGCTTCTCACTCCTATAGTATTTGGGAGAGATATCATCGCCGCCTTCTTCTCCCGATAGCTCCGATGCCACAGCATCTTGATCCCCGCGCTCCAACCGCTCGGCATAGCGCCTGTCACGTTCTGCTATTCGCTCGTTTCGCCGTTCCGATGCAATAATGGCGCTGTCCAGCTGTATGGCGTTGTTGATGCTGAGGCACATGAGGCGATCACTCAGGAACCTATTGGTGTGTTCTAGCTCTTGGCGTAGAGTTTTAATAGCAAATTCACCATCTTCGGGGGCTGAACCGAGGGGTAGTTTGCCTTTGCGTCGGGATTCGATTTCGTTCAGGTCGGCGAGTTGGACGGCTATGATGGCCCGGGCCGTCTCCGGGCCCATATCGTGATTAAACCCAAGAAAGTCCATTGAGAGCTATTTTACTCCCACAAAAGGGAGACTCATGTGCTGATCAAAGTTTTCGGTTTTTAGTAGGTTGAGTTTTTACAGAGGACTCTTGCTCTTGCCATATCTCTCTGTTTGCTGACGGCAAGTCAGCCAATCAACCAACAGGAATGTCCGTGCGGGCCCCCGGCATAAGTACGTAGTACTACGTAAGTTGACTTAATCTTTGTGACTGTGTGTGAGCAATTAACGATCATTTTGCCTTAATTAGAGATCCACTATTACTTTTTGTCATTTATCCGATGAGCATTGCTACTTGAGAAAGGCAACGCGGGATATAACGAAATGTGGTAGTGCCAGTACGGAGTACCTACGGACTACAATACTTTCAGAGAAACCTTGAACTAACCCTAGGCCTCAGCTATCCCAAGCCCAACCCTAAATTTATAGTCTTGTCATGTGACATTGTCAAGTGTTTACCTTTACAGAGTAGTCAGAAAGAGCAGCGCGCCGAGAAAGAACGACAGTGCACCAACACGGAAGCCGAGACTTATAACACTCAAAGAACACTTGATCCTTTGCCATTACCTTGTTTTCACCAAGTTCACTGCTCGAGAAAACCCATACCTCACCTCGATTGACAGCAACAACCAGCCATCCGAGAAGTGGTGTCCTACCAATCTCCAAGCCTGGAAGAGCTTCATTCATAAACGAAGAGAAACTTTCTTTAGACTCTACCAAGCATTTTCCTGCCGGAAACCACGTTTTCAGTATCAAAGAGAGCCTGGCTAGCATAGGGACTCAAGTCTCTCATCTGCCAGTGGGAGACCAGAGTACGTTGCCCTCCACCACAAGGACTATGCTCGCGCTGATACCACGACTGTTGCCACGGCTGGCTCCACTGCTATCACCCCTATGCGCCATCCTGTCAGCCACGCCGATTTTCTCCAGCTTCTCCAGAAGCAGCTGAAAAAGGCACTCGATGACTGAATCACTCCATTAGGCCTTGGTGGTGCGCGCGGAGTACTATTCAAGGTCACGCTGCTTGCCTATGGCTACACCTTTGTCAGCAAAGGCACAGTCAAGTCTTGTATCAAATGTCTTTAGCATGAGGCTACAGTCTACGAGTGTCTCAAGTCAATACAAGGTCACTATGTGCCTGTGTTTCTGGGGTGCTGTCGGTCTTTAAGAAATGGTCAGGATTTATTACTACAGCATTGGGGTTCCTTTGGTGCACCTGACCTTTTTTGTCATGAGAAGGCAATAGCATCTACCATGAACTACCATGCATCAACAGGATGTGATTCACTACAGTGAGCGGCTTGCAAATATGCTGCTCAACCGTGATGCTAACACAGTCATGATGATTGACTTTGAGCGTCTTTGCTCCTCAAGCCTCCTCGGCCTCCGTTGGCCCCGGCTGCACCTAACAAGCGCAGACGGCTAGCCAGTACTGTGGATGGTACTGCGGATGACAAGAGCAAGCATGAGGCCAGAAAACGAAGCAGCAAGTATTGGTTTTTAAGGGACATTAGCAAGGCAGACTTTGCGTTTTTGCGAGTATTTTCTGCTAAATGGCCCAAGATCGCATGGGTTGCTGCCACGAGTCTAGCTACAGAAGTACTTTTTTGTCTTTTGTCTTTCGCTATATGTTTATACAACTCACTATTATCAATATCGTAGATACGTAGTTACACAAACGATGGTCCAGTTTACACTCTATGTAAAGCCTATCTTCTACAAAGTGGGGGTTGGTGAGAAGTTTACACTAGGGTTGTGCTGTGGCCTTGGTCCATGGTCAACATACTTAAAAGCATCAGATCAGGTCACTTTGCGTAGTACTTGACCACTTATTTCTCCCCTTGTTCTTTTGGCAGCAGACAATACTGTGAAAAAAGGGCCGAACGATGCAACGCCACAAGCGGACGACACGACTCAGCTGGGTGGTAATGTATCATGATCATAAGGCCGGGCAAGGGGAAAGGGCACCAGAGTGTGCTAGCATTGCAAGCCCTTTTCTATATCTATGCCTTTACACGGCCGAGTTGGATTAGTGGCAAAAAGGAGAGAAGATATGACGCTTTCCATACTACTACTGCGTAGAGTACTACTAAATTATAGGCATCGCATGTCGGCAGAATTCCGTGCTTCGCGCGGACAACGAAGTGCGCGGGCGAGGTTTAATCAGATCGTTTGATTTCCTCGCTGGTCTCCTTATTTTTCTTCTCTCTCTATTAAAGGCCTACTTTTTACATGAAGAAAAAAAAATAAAGAAGAAGAAAAATTAAAATTAAAATAAAATAAAAACATACCGCGCCCGTAGCTACTCCAATTCTCTACCTCGGGCTTAATAGCTTAATACGAGCGATATACATACCGACCTACTTAAGTATTACAAGTCACGGCGTCTTGTTGCGGCGGCGGTTCACACCACTGTTGCTACTAGAGTACGTACTGCAAGCATTTACGTCAATCAGAGAGGAAACAAAACCAAGCAGCATCCATCTGTCCGTCTGTCCGTCTGTCCATGTAGTTTGGTTTGGTTTTGCTCACCTTGAATATCTGTCTGTGATGCCCACCACCACAACTTATAATATAGTTCATGCTATCTTTATACGCAGACTACACGCACAACTTGCTTTTTGCATTCACCCCTGAAACCACAGACATGCACCGATGAGAAAAGCTTGTCCCGTGAAGCTAGGAACGTAAGCTTCGATTTCAGCCGCCATATTCTGGCTATTCGCCCTATATGCAGTCGTGTGTTTTGCTCTTGCAGGGCAGCAGAGCACAGTGCAATGTCTTGAGAGAAGAAAAAAAGAAAGGAAAAGGAAAAGGAAAAGGAAAAAGAATTAATAAAAAGAAAGGAAAAAAAGATTGTTGGTAAAATAACTTACACCTGACTCCGGCCCTTGGGCGCGTTTCCGTGCCCCCATGATTGTGATTGTGATTTGGAACCACATACTAGTAGTACTTACTTATTTTAAGTATCAACCCACGCACGCGTCCATGGTGAGCGGTGGTGAGCAGACAACAACAAGTCTTGGCTTTTCCGTGTCTTCTTTTGATACAAGTACTAATTGCAAGACGTAAAACAGAGCCTTGGCTTTTTCTTATCTTGCTGGTTTTTGTTTCGTCGCAATTTTACAAACTTGACTAAAAGAAAAAAAAAAAAAAGAAAAGAAAAGAAAAAAAGAAAAAAAAAAGGCATATTGGCTGGCTCTTTGACAAATTGCTCTTTTCTATTTTTGCATTCTCGACAAAACAAGCCATCTCTGGACTAGAGCTTTAAAGCTGTGGCTTGCTTTTTTTTTCTTTTTTTTTTTTCTTGGTTGTGGGCTTGGCAATGGCTTGGCTTTCTTTTTTCGTTCAACATGAACAAAATATAATCTCATAGCCAATACCAGAACTAACGGAAGTGGATGAATAGCAGCACAAGAAAGTCAGTTCTAATACAACTTGTTTCACACTACGACAAAGGTTGAAGATCACGAAGCCAAGAGAATCAGAGTCAGCTGGGCAGTTCGTTTATTGCCTTGGTATTGTGTCTCTCACTCGTTGCTAGTGCATTGATCTCGTTGTTCGCAATCGATCCGCCTTGCACGCTTCCCTGGCTTGTTTGTCTAGTGGGAAACACAGCCAAGACTAACACATAAGTATATATATATATAATGTCTTGAGGAGGGTGAATGAGGGTTAAGAGCAAGTAGATCTGCAGCGTGCCTCTTGGGACTTCTTGGCTTGCTTGGCAAAGTCTTGCCCTCAGTCTGAGTTTTCACTTGGTTTCTCATGTTTGTGTCCCTTTCTCAATAAGAGCCAGTCCAGCTCAAAAATCTTTAGCCAGTCCTCGGCCAGAACACTTGGGGTCTGTTTCAATCCCATCTCCCTCTCGATTCCAGGGCGCATCGTCGTGAAGTTGTAATCATTATTAGGGTTACTCTCATCAGCATAACCCTTTAGTGGTGTGAAAACTTTTCCCTGGTAAATACTAGCAATTTACTTAGCCAATCACCGGGTGGATTTCTGGCTAACACCTGAAGTCCTTGACCAAAGCTGGTTTCTGCCACTTATAGCGAAGTGTCCGAAGTGCAACTGTGTAAACAGCCTGGCCTAGACCAAAGCAAGCATACTCTGTACAGTAACAGGCAAAAAGATAAGAAACCAAGCCGATGTAATTCAACGCCAACGCGAGAGAGAAGATTTCTCGGTTTTCTCTTATTGGAGGAAAAGCAAATCGACAAAAAGGTTGGCAAACATGAGCCCGCCCAGAAGACCAAACTGGCTGATGACTACGAAACAGCAAAATGCATCCATCAAGCTGTTGCTCCGGTTCAAACTTAAGAACACATGTGTGCATCTCGTGTTGGATTAGTGGCCTTGATTCTCCCCGGTAATGTACAATTCATACACGATAAATCTGCGACGGATATTGTGCTTAACTTAGGGTTACAGCGTCTTGGGTTCTATGACTTCACAGCGTTACAGCTAAGGTTATGCTATAGCTCCACCGGAATGCAACATATGCTGATCCTTGGGGAATCCTCTTTTGTGCTTTCGCTTTAACGAAGTGCTTTCCCTTTTTCCTTTTGTACTTTTGTACCTCGTTGTTTTAAGCTCTGTGTGTGATTTGGCCCCGCTTCGTTGAAAGCGCAGGAAAGAGAAAGCGGACCGGAGATAAAGAAAATGAGAGGAAGGAAGAAAGGAAGGGCAAGTACCCAGGATGGATGGAGTGGAAGGAGCAGGAGCGAGTGGGTGAGCAGGAAAAGCAAGAGCAAATGCAGAAGCAAGACAAAATGACGGGAGAGAAAAGCGGAGCCCCAGACTTATTCGCTTCTGTTCATTTGATTTTAGTACTCGGTAGTGTCTTGTTGATAATTCCTTTGTACCCTGTGCCGTAACTTTACTGTGTAATAGCATCAGATCAAGCTCCCCGGGCCTTTTCAGGGCCTTGTTCCAAAGCTGGGAGCTTTATTGCTTGCGTTACTTTTGATTTTGCTTCTGCTTCTACTTCTGCTTCTGCTTCTGCTTCTACTTCTGCTTCTGCTTCTGCTTCTACTTCTGCTTCTGCTTCTACTTCTGCTTCTGCTTCTGCTTCTGCTTCTGCTTCTGCTTGGCACACAGGACCCCTCCCCTTGTTGCGGGGGAGGGTTTGGCTTTCATTATTTAGGCCTGGGTCTGGACCTTGGAGGTTTTGTTTTGACTTAGCTGGCCAGCGACAGCGATTGCTAATGCACGCGCTCAAAGAACGACGGTGTTGGCTGGAAAACAAAGAGCTAGCGAAGCGCCAGAGGCGAAAGGAGGCAGAGATTAAGTATTTGCTGTCTCAGTTTGTTGTCGATGTTGCCGTCGTTGTCGATGTTGTCTTCAGTAGCATCTCTCTTTCCGTTTATCCTGTCCAAAGCTGGATCGAGACACTATTCATCTGGAGCGTTCGATTCATTGCTGTGCCAGAAGCTTCCAACCAGATTCAATCTGGGCCTGGTGATTAAGATACTATGATCTCATACCCAGGCTTCTGGAAACTGCTTTAGCTCTACAGAGCAGTGGGAATGGCAAAAAAGCAGAAGGCGGAAATCGGAAGTGGAGAGCAAAACAGGAGTCGGGGGCGGAGGCGGAGTAATAAAGCACCTTACTTGGATAGCAGTAACTTGGTGACAACCAACCTAGGAAGAACAGGAAAAAAAAAAGGACAGCGGACGAGCCCAATCGGGAGAAGAAATTTTGCTTGATTCAGAGGTCACGCCCACAACTCATGTTTGCTTGTTTTGCCGCAAGTTGTTGATAAAAAAGAATATGCAGAGCGGAATTGCGTGTATGCACCCAACAAAGATAAACACGGAATCCCGGTCAGAAAAAAAAAGGGCCGTTTTTGCACATGGTGGTGACTTGTGATTTTTGTCTTCTAGGCGTCACCAGGTGGCTTTAGGGGGCTAATGGCATGCTGAAAGAAGACCCATTAGAAGGGCTACGAGGTGCGCGGGGATTATTTGACAGGATTGGTCGCATGCAAGTTCTGTAATTAAGGCGGTATCCACAAGCCAGCCAGCAGGAGGAAATACGGAGTAGGGCTTTGCAGGCCGGATTATGATTTCTTTTTTTTTTTTTTTTTTTTACAGTAGTAGTACTACATGCACAAGTAGAAAAAGATTAGTACAACGCCTAGTAAACTGCCGAAATTGGGAACCGACCCAAACATCCATTAGCAAAAGCTGGTGCAGTAAGAAGGGAGGGAACACACAAGGCAGGCCGGTGTACCAAGGTAAAGGAAATAAGAGCTGTTAGTTAAATTCCCGGAATATGACTTTGCGATGGATGATTGGTTGAAAGCCTTTGTGAAATGCCGGTGAAGCGGGCGTTTTAGGGTTGAAGTAGGGTCTCAAGAGGGAAGATGAGTTGTCGAGTGTTGCAGTGCATTTTGACATTTACAAAATTTGTCTCTGGCTGGTTGTTTTCCAGCCACACGTCGTAACAAAAGTAGAAATACCGCGAGCAATAATTTCCAGCACAATTTAAAAGAGTGAGGCTCTTTGCGGCTGGATGCTTGTTGTTTCTCCTTTAGGTGGCCCATGCATCCCATCTTCTACTACTCTACTCCGTCTTAAGTATGTTCTTTTATGCAAAGTTGAAAGCTTGTGACGAAAAAGATAAGGCCACGAAGAACCAGGGTTAGCCCAAGGAAGCAAATCATACTTGCAACTTGTAAGCCGGGCGCTCATTTAAACCGATTCAAACTTTGACTTGTCAACATCGACGCAGAGACCGCTTAGGCGTCTGAGGGCGCGTTTGATGGACGGGCCCGTCAAGAGAACCTAACGAGTTGTCGTCGTTTAGATTGAAGAACGTAGCCTAGACGAAATAATAAAGAAATAGCGAAAAGCGGCTCGCGATCGATACTAAGGAGCAGTAATTGGTAGATGAAAATTGTCACTTGAAGTAGGACCCTAATGGCTCTTGATTCGCCTAAATGGTACGCTGGAAATCTCGGAGGTTGCTCGCAGAAGCGGGTTTTCTCCAAGTTTTTTTTTTTTTTTTTTTTTTTTTT
>LKBB01000048.1:42780-63711 GCA_001513885.1 Thielaviopsis musarum
TTTTTTTTTTTTTTTTTTTTTTTTTTGCAACTTTCGTATATTGTGCTTCGCTGTTGCTCAGTTCTTTATGCAAGTCGTCACATTTTCAGAAACAAAGGGAAAAAAAAAAACATGGAATCCTAAAAAAAGAAAATTAAAAAAAAAGCTTAGCCCTAAAATGACAGAAAAAAAATACCGAGAGAAAAATACAAGAGAAACGCCAAGCTGCTTATGGAAATGCAAGGGCGCGTTTGTTGCCACTGGGTACGGCCTCTTGGTCTGTGATACCTGTATTTAATTTATACTTACGTATCTAAATGTGTAAATGAGAATGAATGAAGAATTCTGCCAAGTCGCCGCACCGAGCTGCCTCAAAGATTTTCTGGCACACGCCAAGATGCGAATGCAAGATTGGACGTAGAGGAGAAGAGAAAAGGGCAAGCAAGAAAAGAATTAAAGAAATCAGACATCAAAAAGGGGGAGATGCAATCCACTGATGGAGCCGTTTTTGCCGCTTCAGTGCTGTTTTTACCACGTCGTATTTGCTTTTTTTAGGTTATTTTACTGTTCTATTCCGTCGGTAGCTGTAAGAAAGAAATGTGATATGGAGAAGAACATCGATATTTTACAAGACTATTTCTGGCGTTGGTTACTATCAACAAAGAACCTTGAAAAGATGAAGATGACAGGCCAGGCCTATAACAGAAAATCAAAGATCCCGTTTGTGCATATTAAAACCTGGAGCGGTCATTACAGCAGCTTTGTCAACCCTGGAACAAAAGTAATAGAAAAAAAAAGATAAAGCGCAGATCCAGATCAGATAAAAGGCTTGGCAAAGTTGTACCGAGAGGCGTGCGTTACTGGCTGTACGGAGTATTCTTTGTTTTGATCTGCTTGGAATTCTGGTCGACCAGTTCAGTTCAGGCCAGCCAAAAAAAAAACGACGATCGCTTGGTCTACGAACTTAACTTGCCAAGACTTGGATTGCCGTCATGGTATATGTTTTTCTGTGCGCCGATATGCTGCCAACTTCCAATGCGGGTTTTATTGTACATGCTATGTAGAGAAATATGCTTGCCCCCCCCAAAAGAGCCTAGAAATTAGAGCTTTTCGTTTCTTCCGTGCATAACAACAAGAACAAACGGCCAAGAGAAAATCACAAAGACCAACACTGCCCCTCTAGGGAGCCTTTCTTTGCCTTGTAAGTCAATAGTGATGGGCGTTTATCGAGCCTTGGCGGGGCTCACATGACTTGACATCATGCCTTGAAAATAATAGCAAACTGCAAAGTGCCAGCGATGACAAGTGCCGAGTTGGCCTGCCGCCAGGCTCATCAGACGAGGGAAAGGCTTGGCGTTTTGGTACTTACTTTGCATGTAGTCATAGATGCTGTATTTCCGAGAGACAAGAAAAGTGAAACCAAGTTTGGTCTGGGCTTTGAAGAAAGCTACAAGCTGTAGTGTGCTAGAGCTACAAGTTATAGCTGCCAGAAGCCGGAACTAAGACGAAGTACTGGTGTACTTCGGAAGTGTCGCCACGGGACGGGCTATTAATGCGGGTCTCGAAGCCGGGAGCTTCCAGACCTTCAAGACTTTATACAAAGTAGTTCATAACTGCTTTCAGAGGAGGAAGACGACTAGTATTTGATGCATCATTGCCCACTCGCCGCCCATAGTCAGTGTGTAGTATATAAGAACGGAAAATTCGCAGTCTGAACTCAGTCTCTCTTCTGATCTGCACCATTTCAATAATTCTTTTTATCTTATTCTTCGCGCTTTCAATTAATTCTAAAATACAACCTGTTATTGGTAAGTTACAACCACTAATGTCAAGGCCCCTTCCCTTTCCTTTCCATCTCCGAGGCTCCGCTATTCTATCTGGGGCTTTAGTTGTTTTCTCATCTACTCTCAATTTCCTTTTTATCGTCTCGGTTTTTTTCTTCTTTTTTTTCTATTCGCTAATCCTTCCCTGCAAGTCTTTACCTCTTTTACTACTGGACGAAGTAAAGTATAAATTGTAACCACCTTAGCTTTGCACCTGCACCGCCGCACCTGCACCTGTACTTGCATTTGAGACCCATTTTGCTTACTGGCTGGTCCCGGTTCCTTCTTGTCTTTCTTGCTCTTGATTTGTTGCCACCAGGAAAGTGACAGAAAGCTGGGGCAGTTGCTCAGTTAGTTCAACCCAGAACACAGTCGGGCCAAAGTCGGTCGGGGTCAGTCAGTTCCTTCCTTGACTGAAAATAACACAACACAGCGCTTCCCTTTTTATCTTGTAACGCACCTGTCTTGCCCTTGCCCTGTTCTGCTAACTTGCCTTGGCTTGCTTGTGTTTATTTTCTTCTGCCTTTCACAATTCAGTCGATTGCTTGGCAAAACCAAATAAGAAATCAAGTTGAAAGAAAGATCAATAAATGCCTGCGCTTTTTATCGATTGACTTGCAGTGCAGTTTTTCGTACAAGTTAAACGGCACAACCTTCGTTTTATTTCCTTGATTATTTATTTACCAATTTATCTACTCCGCTTGCTGCATTCGCAACTGCCTCCCCCACCGACCGCCGCCGTCGTCGTGGCTTCCCTTTCCAGAAACCAGACCAGCGCAGAGCAAGCGCACAAAAATAAGTTGCGACAAAGACCTTTAACTGACAATTTCCCAGTTTCTCGCCCTCTTTTTATTTCTCATTTTTTTTTCTTCTTCTTTTCTTTTCTTCACTCTCATCATCTTTTCTCAGTCGGCCTCTTTGTCTGATTTGTTTCTTTTTATCAATTGCCACTTCTAATTCGTCATCGTCATTATTCGACCGCCATTTCAATATTAATCGATAATCGGCTTACCACTAATCAGCTTCCACCGCCAAAAAAGCAATTAATCCATCAATCCTATAAATCACGACCAAGCTACTATCTCGACACTACTCTCAACCGGTCGGCTCATATACAAGCACTACTTCTTTGTCTACCGCTTCGGAAGGCTTGCCAGTTTTCAATACGCTTTAGTCGGTCAATCAGATCAGTTAGTTCTGTTCTTGTCGACTCAACGTTTCACTACTTTAAACTCCGCACACTGTGTCTTGCACCCCTCCTGCCCCTGCCGTCACAGTGCAAACATCCCAAGTACAACACTGTGTACTACGGCGGACTCGACCCTGTCGAACCTCATTTCTTCTCATTCTCACTCTTGTCGTCTGTGAACGGCCTTGCTTGCTTTGAGTTTCACTCAGCGTCCTAGCCGACTAGACGCCAATTGGCCCGCTACGCTACGGCAACACTCACTGACGGAGTATAATCGCGTGCCCTCGCCCTCGCCCTCGATTTTATTTCCCAGTTTTCTTTGTTTGCTCTTTTTTCTTTTTCCATCTTTTACTACCAATAAATTCCTTCACAATGTCGACTCTTGAAGCTCCGCGCAGAGGATCTGGCTCTACTGGTAAGCCTTTTTTTTATAAACTTTTTTTTGTCTCTCTTCACTCGTTTTCATTTGTTATTTTTGGCATTTGAATGTCTTGCTCGGTGCTGTGTTGGCCATGCCTAAAAAGCGCACTTATACCGCCCATTGGCTATGACGACATTTGTGTTGTTCTGATTTGCCATTGCTTTGCCTTCACGGCACAGTGACTGAGGTATATTCTCGTCTGTCATACGCCGGCGTAACAAATACCTAGTCGGGTTTAGTTTCACTGGTGTTTTGCTCTTCACTTTCTTTGAGCGCAGCGCCGACAAGACACTCAAAAAAGACAGCCAATGCGTCAGCCGCCCCGGTGCCGATTTTAGCCCAGACAGTGCACAACCAATGCACGCTAAAATACCCCAAAATTAGCGGCTCATGACGTCTAGCTAGCGGTGTTACCGACATACTTCCGGCACCGAAAAAAAAGGGACTAAGAAGATGAGAGAAAAAAAAAACGCGGCATTTGTCTTGCTCGTTCGGTTTCCTTTTTGTGCTTTTGTTCTCACTCGACCAACAAGTGGCTTTGTCATTTAATGTTTTAGCACTAGTAGTAGTTGTGTCTTTCTTTGTCGCTTCTAGCTTTGTGCCAGATATTAGAGATAAAACACATGACTAACAAGATTTCTTTGCTTATATATAGACCAGACCATAACCCAAACAATGGTGCCGCTTTCTCTCGACCCATCTCAAATTCAGACCCAGTCACCAGCCGCCACTCTTACAGCTCCCGCAGTCTCTTCTTCAGGCCAATCACCACGCCTTAGCCCCAACTTCCCTTCAGATCTCCCGGAACCCATTGAGGAAGAATCAGAATCCGAAGACGGACTTCATCGCCGCTCAAACTCACAGGAGCTCCAGCAGCAGACAACCTCTTCCACATCATCTTCAAGCCTTGCGCCGCCGCCCACATCGCACAGCCAAAAGAAGCGCCTGTCGGTATCGACAGTGTTTGGAGGCCAAGCCGGCGAAATAATCTCTCCTGCTAAACGGACTGGTCGTGGATCTGGTAGTTTTTCGTTCTCGCGCATCTTCCGGCGCACACCTTCAGCCTCTGGAAAGGACTTCCAAGCCATTATTGGAACCGTCGACACCAGTCTCGTGCCGCCCAAGTCAGCTACGGGAGGCCATCGCTTTTCATTTCAAAGATCTTCAGAGTCACAACGATCCGTCACACCGCCTTCTCCCGACTCTGTAGGCCTAGAAATGCATCTTCCTCTGCGCTCCGGTCATCAAGTCGTGCCGTCGACTAGCACCGTTCTTTCGGCGGCCCCTGTCAGTGCCACTGCGCCCAACTCGGGCCAGCAAACACCCACATTGCTCGAGCCCGCCCACGGCAATGTGTCCTTCATGAGCAAGAGCAAACGCTCGTCGACCGGACTTAACCTGAGCCGCCACTTTAAGCGGTCGCATAAGCCTATCCCCATGCCCACTACTCGCAGCCGCGCCAACAGTTTCGACGCCAACGCCAAGCGTAACCGCGAGTCACACAAAGAGCAGCCTGTTGGCGCGTGCAACCACGTGCAAAATGGCGGTGAGGATCACCTTGGTCTGCAGCGCTCGCCATGGGCCTACATACCCGAAACAGGCACCGGTGTCAAGGCTCGGCGTATGAGTCTGAGCCTGCCCGATGACTTTGTGGTGGCGATGTCAGAGCTGCTCAAGACGTACAGTTACGAGAGCCGTCTCGGCCGCCATGGAAACCACCTTGGCAAGGGCGCTACTTCGACAGTCGTGCGCATGGTCCGTAAGGACACAGGCGACTGCGTGGCCGTCAAGGAGTTCCGGGCCAAGTCCAAGGCCGATACGCAGGCAGATTACGAGAAGAAGGTCAAGTCGGAATATACCATTGCCAAGTCGCTGCACCACCCCAACATTGTCGAGACGCTGGATCTTTGCACACACAAGGCGCGCTGGAACCACGTCATGGAGTACTGTGGAGCCGGTGATCTGTACTCGTTTGTTGAGGAGGGTTTCCTCAAGACTGCTGAGCGCGAAAAGGACAGACAGTGTCTTTTCAAGCAGCTGGTGCAGGGCGTCAACTACCTGCACTCTAACGGCATCGCGCACCGTGACATTAAGCTGGAGAACCTGCTTGTCACCAAAGATAGCAAGCTCAAGATCACCGACTTTGGTGTGTCGGAGGTGTTCTCGGGCATCCACCCGGGACTGCGCGAGGCCGGCGGCGTGTGCGGCAAGAACATGGGCGAGGTCCGCATGTGCAAGCCGGGCATTTGTGGCAGCGAGCCGTACATTGCGCCCGAAGTGCTGGCTAAGAAAACCGACTACGACCCGCGGCCGCTGGACGTGTGGAGCTCGGCGGTCATCATGATCAACTTGATCTTCGGATCCGGGCTGTGGTCGCGCGCCGAGCCCGGTCAGCAGCACTACGACTCGCTGGTGCGCGGCTGGGAGAAGTTTGACGGCGAGCCGCTGGACGCGCTGACGGGCGAAAAGTACCCGTGCTACAAGCCGTTTGACATGTTTGTCTTCCCGCCGGTGCTGCGGCGCATTCTGCTGCTGATGCTGCACCCCGACCCAAGCAAGCGCATCACGATTGCCGAGGTTGTCAACCACCGCTGGTTCCGCGGCGTCGAGTGCTGCCAGATCGAATCGTACGACGAGCCGACCATCGCCATTGACGTGTCCAAGCAGGCCAACCTGCAGCACACCAAGGTTGCCTTCCACAACCACCTGCCGCCGGTCAATACGCACAGCCATTTTATCGGGCGCACCGGTCATTAGCTACAGGCACTGCGACGCGGGCTATGCGGCGTGCTGGGCGTGCTAGGTGATCCGGAGATGTGTGTGCGCCTGGTGGACGAGATGCTGGCGTCGCAGGCATTTGCTATAGTTCTGTTCTGTGCCATTATGGCATGCCACGTGTCTGCTCTGTAGAAGTCTTTTTTTTTTCTCGCCTTGTTCTTTTTTCTCCCTCTGGTCTGCCGGTTTTTCCTGTGGCGGTTTGTAACCTTGCCACATCTACATCTATCTCTCTTCGTGTGACTATATATTCTTCACTTGCGTCTCTTTTGGCACCCGCTTCTATTTCATCACATATATATCGTCACAATTTCTTCCCGTCTTTGGGCTTTTGATAAACGAAACCAGTTTCTTGTTGTGTTTTTGGTCTCAGTTTCTTTTTCTCTTTTAGGAGGGTTGTTTGTTTCTTCTTTTACTGCTTGGGTCTCTTTTTTTTTTTTTTTTTTTTTTATATCTCAGAAAAGAATCTTTGGAAGAACAAAAAAGCATGCGAAGTCAATATCGTTGGATATGTATTTTGGTCTCTTATTTTTTCTGTGTAATTATTTTATTTATGCAAACCGAGACGGGTGAGAAGAATTGAATACAAAGATCAAGGAAGACGCTATTGCCGGTCCTTCCAGGTAACCTTGCAGCTTGAGTGTGTGTGTGTGTGTGTGTGTACATGCAGCTTGTTTTGTTTTTGTGTGTGTGTGTGTGAATGTTATTAGTGATTAAAAAATTTAGTTCTTCTTTGACTCCAGCAACGCCGACAGCTCGCCCAGCAAATCCACCGTCTCGTTCGGACTCGCAATCCACGCCGTCGTGGCCACACTGCGCGCCTTGAAATCATTTGATCCAGCACTCAAGAACTGGTCACCGACGTGCAGCGTGTTCTGCGCGCGAATCATGTCGCCGTCTGTGCCGCGGAAGAACTTTTGCGCCACCGTCACGCCCCAGCTCTTGTCGCCAATGTCGACAAACACATCGCGCCCGCCGTTGAATGCGCAAAAGGGAATCTTGCGGCCGGGCGGCAGGCCCATGCTGGCTAGCTCTAGTGTCTTTTGCACCACTAGTACCGTCTCCTCGAGCGACTCGCGCGGCAGCCGGATGTGCGGCTCGCGCGGGATGATGCCGACAGCGAGGTCCTTGCGGATCAGCGTCGCCGGCAGTTTCATGCTGCGCACACAGTCCTGCAGGGCGCCCTCGGCAGCATTCAGCAGCGTCGTGATGTCGGCCTCGTTCCAGCGAGCCATTTCGGCCGTCAGCCACTGGTAACGCGGCACGGGCTCCAGAAGGTGCGGCGACTCGAGCGACATCTTGAACAGGTAGTTGGCCTCGCCGCCGACAATCACAATGGCGTGCTTCTGGGCGTCGGTCAGCGTGGTGCTCTGGGCCACGGCGTCAAGCAGCCCGTGCAGACGCGCGTAGTAGCCCTCGGCGGTGGCGTAGCCAGCGGCCGTGACAATGCCAATTTTGATGTTGCGCGTGAGCAGGTCAAGCAGGCGTGGGATGATGGGCGAGTCGGGTTCGAGACATTGGCCGTCTTCGTAGAGCGTCACGTCTCCGTCAAAGGTGGCGAGCTGCAGCGACCCGTCGGTGACGGACATGGCCTGGGCCGAGTTGAGAATCAGGCGGACGTCGTTGAAGGACGGCGACACGTAGCGCCGCGACGAAATGTAGCGGATGCTGTCTTGGTATCTGAAGGCGGCCTCGAGCGGGAGGCGTGTGAAGAACGGGCCAGCGGACGGGACGAGGAGGTTGAGCTTGGATGGGAGCGGGTTGAGTTCCTTGTGGAAGGCGACTGTACTTGTGTTAATCTTTGTTATAAATAGGGGACCAAGAGGGGGGACGCACTGTCTTGGTCAATCATCTCCTCTACATCGCGCATGATTTCGGCATAGCGCCGGTGGGCTTCGGCAGCCATGCGCTCGACGGCACCGTTTTCACTGGACACTATCCCGGCGGGCTGCGAGTGCAGGACAAACGGCACGGCAAGAAGGGCCTTGATCCATTCTATAAGGGGGGAGGGGGGGGAGGGTGGTTAGCTTTGTCCAGATGGTAGCGCTGACGCTTACTTGGGGGCTTGAGGAACATACCGATAAGCTGGTCACGCCGGTGGCTCTTGAGAGCATCTATCAAAGCAGTTAGTAGTGGCAAGCAAAGCTGATGGGGGAGGGTTCTTGGACAAGGCCGTACACTCAACACGGTATCGGGTCGTCATTATTATTTATAGTTGGTTTTTTTTTTGGGACTGGCTGGGCGAAACTTGGAGAGATTGTGAACAAAGAAAAGTAAGGCTGAGATTATCACGGATTCAGGCACGGCTGACAAGAACAGGTAAGAGAGAGCGGAGGACAACAAGATAAGACGAACGGACGGACGATAAGGAAAACAGGGTATCACTTGAAAATGAATTGTACAAAAATGACTTGAAAACAAGAGGAAATAAAAAAAAGAAAGAAATGAAAAAAAAAGAAGTAAAAAAAAAAGAGAAAAGGGTATCGGCAAAATCAGAGCGGTTGAGAAAACTTGGGAAAAGGTTAATCAAGAAAGCGACTTGGTTGAAACTATAGAGGGGGCCAGCTTCATATATATTCTTTTTATTTTTTTTATTTTTTTATTTTTTTTTAGACGGCCAGCAAGCTGAAGACAAGTTTCCTGATGCTGTTTTGTTCTGTTCTGTTTATTTTGGTGGTTCCTGTTCCTTTGGATTTCTTCTTTGCTTTGGCTTTCCTTTCTTCGTCTCGGCCATTGCCGATGGACTTTGTGGTGTTTGTTTATTTGCATATATAGGAGACCCCTCCTTTGGGGCACCCAGACCCCACCGTAACACCAAATTTGCTCGGCACTCCCCTAGCCTAGCCTAGTCCAGCCCAACCCAGGATCGTCACTGTACTGTTAGTACTTGGGGTTCTACAGGGGCTGACAACGGCGCTAGTGACTCACTAACACCGCCTAGAACAACTACTTGTTCCGCGAATCAGCGCTGCCAGCGTGGTATAGCAAAGTCACCAATACAGTAAAAGGATGTCTATGCCTGCAGCTGCCATCGGGACTTGGTCTGGACGTCCGTCTAAATTCGTTGATTTCCCCGGACCTTGGCATGGGGCAAGGGCGAAATTGTGGCCCTGGTCGGCCGATTCTTTTCAGAGGGTCGGCGGACTGTTTTCAGAGGGTCGGCGGACTGTTTTCAGAGGGTCGGCAGACTGTTTTCAGAGGGTCGGCGGACTGTTTTTTAGAGGGTCCGGGACTATTCTTCAGAGGGTCGGCGGACTGTTTTCAGAGGGTCGGCAGACTGTTTTCAGAGGGTCGGCGGACTGTTTTTTAGAGGGTCCGGGACTATTCTTCAGAGGGTCCGGGGGCTATTTTCAAAGGGCCCAGGGACTATTTGCTCGGCTAGACGTCGACATGAGCGGAAGCGGCCGCTTTTAACTGCCAACTGTGCTATAGCCTTTAGCTCAACAATTGTCACGATAATGCTGCTTATCGGATAAAAGCCTGCTGCATTTTCTCGCCATTTCAAAGACACTCAGACTGGTGTTATTTCCCTGTTTTGGAAATGAAAAACAAGGATGATGTCATGGCAGGCTTTTTAAACACCATGAATATATTTATATTTAGACCTCATATGCACCAATCAGGATGCACAGTTTCAAGCTGTTGACGATTGTATTTGCTGAAAAGTCACTGCTTTTGACAGTCAAACGATTTATTGGCTTTCTCTTCAATTGCAAAGTTTTCTTATAGAATTTGGGCTCCTTATTTATATGCCTATCACAAAGCCTTTGATTGCCTGTCAAAGAGCGAGCCTGATGCAGCCAACAACTGTTAAAGAACCTGATGTAGCCAATAACTATTAAAGAACCTGATATAGCCAATGCCTATCAAAGAGCCTGATACAGCCAATGCCTATCAAAGAGCCTGATACAGCTGATGACACATTCAAAAGAAAATACACCAGGCTTGATTGCATGCTGGGATTCATCCTCAGCCTGGTAAACAATATGCCAACCAACCAGGTTGCTGCTATGGATAACATCATAGCTTTGGGCTCCTACTAGTGATTGGACTTGGAGAGGGCTAGTAGTACTAATCTTTATCGAGTTATATAAATGTTACAAAAAGCCCAAATAGACAAGAATAACACACAGCTTCATAGCAGATTTCTGCCACCTACAACAACCCGACAGGATGTCAATTGACTACATCGACCAGCCTATTGACCTTGCTTTTTGTCCTGGACGGGATGAGACAAGACCGGCACCGGTTGGACAAGCAGAGGCTCTGGATGAAACCAGTAAATGGGTTGTCAAGCTCAAGTTCACCAAAGCAGGTATGTGCTTTGACATATACAGGACCGTTTCGTGTTGTACGGCAACACTAATATACCGGAAACGCAGGCAAAGAATGCGTTGGTACCGGATTCTACTTGAATCTCGGCACTCGTCAGAATCCCGAGCCCTCCCCTAAAACCAAAAAAAGCAAAAAGAGCAAAAAGAACTCTCTGCCAGAACCCCCGCCACCATGGAACCCTGCTGCCAAGTACGACGTCATCCTAACAGCTGCACACAACCTATACGATCTGCAAGCCGAAAACAAGCTCGTCCAAAACCTGCGCATCATCAGAAGCATAAAAACAGACACTGCAAGCAAGAATAACGACTCCGTATCCGAGCCCGGCGAGGAGCCGGAGCCGGACATTCTGATAGATTCCAACCCCGAGTTTATCCGGGTTTGCCCAAACTACGTGCCGCCATCAGACAAAGTACAACAAACCAAAGCTGAATGGAAATACGACTACGGAGTAATTCTGCTCGAGCTGGCGGAGAAGAAACCTCATGCCGGCTTTGGGTTCTCGCTGCAGCTCGCACTTCAAACAACCCGGATACGGACGGTGACTGTGACGGGCTTCGTTCCGGACACGCCCTTTGATAACCCATTCAGCTTGACGATTGGTGGAGATAAAGAAGATGTGGGAGCTGTGGGCAGTAGTCAAGACGTTTTGACGTATGCAATGGGAACAATACGGGGCAATAGTGGTAGCCCGGTGTGGGTTGACGTTAACAACCATAAGGTGATTGTCGCTGTCCAGTAAGTCCGGTAAAACTTTATACGTGGCGAAGCAACTCTGACAAGCGTTAGCAACAATGGATACACCAAAGACGGACAGACCAGGGGTGCCGGGGCTCGCCTGAATCTAGAAGCATATACTAAAATTCTGGACTGGGCCGAAGCCGGCTGGAAAAATGTCTCTCTCTCGGCCTGGGATGGAGAGGAAAACAAAGACGTGTATCTGCATTTCAAGAAGCCGCAGATCAGGGCTCCGTGTCTTGGTCTTCTCAGTCGCGACCTTGGGCGGAATCTCACCGCCTTTCGCGTTCTCCCAGCATACATCCCGCACGGCGTGTCCAGTCCCGCGCATGAGCAGTGGGCTCTGTATTACCAGCCGCCAAAGTCTTGGGACACGAGCAAAGATCTTTCAGACATTGACGAGGACGACGACTTTGAGCTCAAGATTGCCAAAGAGGCAGACAAGGCTCGCAAGAAGCGCTATGGGCTGCGGTGGGTGCGCTGGCGAACGCAGAGCCGGCCCGCTGAACTGGTCGCGGATTTCACCGAGGGGAATTGCCTATTCAGCATGGTCTACGGCGGCAATTTATCGACCAGTTTCTACCTGCAGATCGGCGCGGATGTGGTTCAGCAATGGGCAGAGAAAAAGGTCACAAATGGATATTCCATGCAGGTGGGAGAAACGGATATAAGCCCGCGACCGCCGAATGGTAGAGTTCCGCCGGGAACCGAGTTCATGTACACGGGAAACGATATCCAGTGGGTGCCTGATGGGAGTTTTTCAGACCCCGAGGAGAACAAGGAGGTGAGTCGTGCACTAAGCTTGCGTTCCAAAGCATTGACTAATTGAATTGGCTGTAGTATTACGAGTTTCGGTTCATTCCAAAGCCGGAGAAGACAAAGGAGACGAAGAAGGATAAACAGTGAACAGGTATTGTTATTATTCACTTGGTAGTAGCCGGGTGAAAAATATATTTGCTTTCTTCTCCTTCATGCCAAATTGCCATCATGGTAAACTATATAGCAATGGTCCGTCTCCTAGATAGAAATCTTAGCCATAACCTTGCGAGCCAAAGTTTCCATTGCCAGACTCCCTTTGTTGATTTTGTTCTTCAGCTTAAAAGATGCTCCAGATGGGTTGGCCAGTCTCTGCGAACTTGCGTCTACATCCGCTGCCTGTTCACCATTGGAAATGATGAGCTCACCATCAGCACCCGTCATGGTTCCAACGGCCACCACATGACCATCTGCATTACTCTCATAGTATGTGCCGTTGACTACGGTGCGCAAGCGCGGGGCAAATGTGGGGGACGCAGTGTTGACGGACATGCGCGTGGTAGCAGGGTTGAGCATGATCGATGACAAGTGGTCTATAATTGCGTTAGTTTCTATTCAGACAGGCTTTCTTGGGGGGAGAGGAGCTTACATGACTCCGTGAGCGTCATAGTCGGGTTATCCGCCCCAACCACAACACCAACAACAACCCAGCACAACAGGCCTTTTTCATTCAGGTAGTACACACGCAACTCGACCGTAGTTTCTCCCACCGCCGCATCAGGGAAATACACATACTCAGCCGTCAATGCACTTCCTGGGTGCACTGTTGCCTCGGAGAAGACTCGTTGCTCGGAAATCTTTCCAGAGTCACACTCCTTGGCGAGTTCCACGAGTCGGCCCGCGGCATTTTGAGCGTAGATACAGGCAGAGCCAGTGATGGGATCGGTGTGGCTAGTAAGCTGGCTGAGCGGGTGCAACTCTAGAAAAGCAGCAGTGCCAGAAATGGACAAAGACTTGTAGCGGCCATTGCCGGGATTGAAACTTGAGAGAGTGAGTCTGTTGGAGGGCGTGATAGACACGACATAGACCTACAAGCCAAAGCATTAGTTCCATACTAAAAATTAAAAAAAAGACACCGTAAAAGTAAACAAAGATACATACCCGCTCCTCATCCTCATCTGCCTCGGAGTCTTCTTCATCTTCGTCGGAGTCCGGTTCGGAGGACTCAAACTCCTGAAGATAGGTAGCCGGGGCACCAGCACGGAACGGGCCCTTGACAACAGCAGATTTGTTCTTTTTGTAGATGGACTGCGTAAGATTTCCGTTAGTGGCAGTTAGAATGAACAAGCCATTTTGCGTGTTGGTCGTGGCGGCGCTGTTGACGCAGCGGGCAAATAGTTTGGTAGTGTCCATCGTGATGGTCAGGTAGAGGCAGTGAATGGGTTTGTGAGAAAACAAGATATTTTGAGGGATACGACGATGATTTGGACTGCTTATGAAGCTTGGTTGTCACTGCTTATGAAGCTTGGTTGTCACTGGCTATAAAGCTTGGTTGTCACTGGTTATGAAAGAGTTTAGGCTGAGGAGTATACACCGATAACTCGCCAAGGAGTCGTTGGGTACTGATACAGAATGCTAAATGCTAGCAACCTTTCTAGAAAAGTCGGTTTTTCTTCCATTAGGTAGACCTGTCTGGCAAAGCCAGTCATTATTCCATTGGGTAGATTACTGTCCGTTCAATGATGATTCAAATCATTGTGTTTAGTAGCCTAAAAAGAAGTCTGCTCTAAACTGCCCTGTGACTTACTTATGCAGCTACAGTACCAGGCTTTCCATACTTGGAAGCATATACTCCACTCACGGATCTCGGCAATACGACAGTTTGCAAAAAAGCAGGCCGAAATGAATAGCAAAGAGAATTTCTACGTAGAAAGTAGAGTAGTCACGAGTCTATGCAGCATTGGGCTGCGATTTATACATACTAATTCCAGTACAGTCATTGATAGTTGTACTGTAGTTGGATAGGCTGGAGTTTAGACAGATAGCAGGCTGTGGAAGGGGAGTGCTTAAGTACTTGGGTACTCAGTAAACCTTGATACAATGAATGAATGCTTGGTGCGATTTTCCTGCAGGTTATGAGCCTGCTCGTTACACCATGTTAAATTCACGGCTGAGCACAGCCCGGATTCAGTAAATCGCACATACATGCAACATGACGATGAAAAAAAAAAAAGAAAAGAAAGAGAAAGAGAAAAGAAATCTCAACCAGGCCAATGTTGGGCAGACATGCAGCAATAAAGCATAATCAATGATAGAGTGAGAGCATCGCCGCGGTTTGGTGTATATGCAGTGCAAGCAACGATAACGAATGAAAAAAAAAAAAAATTAGCACTCTGTAATTCGTCATGCTCAGTGTGGTAGGAAGAGAAGCCTGGACCAGTTACAATGCCAGTTCACTCATCGATGAGTTTTGTTCAGATGAGGCTGGTGGGGGATAGATAACGGGCAAAAAAAGAAATAGTATATGAACACCTCAAGCCTCTTTCTTTAGTATAAGACCAAGATCTTTCGGTGTGTCAATATAGACTTTTTTTGTTCTAGTCAAGTATTTTCTCGCCTGCAGTCTTAGCAGCGCCAATTTTTTCTTTTTTCTTTTTTTCTTTCTTTTTTTCTTTTTCTTTTTCTTTTTCTTTTTCTTTTTCTTTTTCTTTTTCTTCTCTGTTGTCAGTACTATTCATCTACAAACATGTAAGATCTTCCCAGCGTACCATTGAAAAGGACATATTTGGGCTGTTGTAGCCCTCGTTATCAGATTTCGGCTCCATGCACGCCTTACCTTGATGTAATGTGTCGTATGCAGCATTTACAGTACTTAAGTACTATTGTAATTGCCGATCTGTACACACAGGCGAATCTGCAATGCCCTTCGATTCGGGGCTCGTTTCACTGCTAGTGATATGATTGGTCATATTAACCAGTACAAACATGCTAATTGACGTGACACCTAGAAGAAAGAATGGCTCCCGCTAATCTAGTAGCTACCAAAAAGCTCCTGGATGATATTCAACGTGGTAAAAAGATCAATAAAAAGACTTTGGCCGAGTTTCTCAAAAAAGGCGGCAATATCAACGGCCACAGACACGATGATCCCCATAAATTTACACCGCTTACTTTGGCTACGTGCCAGGGTAACCTGGAGCTGGTCAAAATGCTACTCAAGGCCGGTGCTGACGTCAACGTACACGCCGGACATAACCAATCGGCTGTGTATATGGCTTGCTCCAAGGCGTCAAGCAAGCCCGGGATTCTCAAGGCCCTACTCAAAGCTACGCCGCCAGCAGACCTGACGGTCGGGATTGATGTTGATCCTGGCAATACGGCACTGGCTGCGGCGGTTCTGGCATCGAGTGTAACTTGCGTGGAACTGCTTCTCAATGCTGGCGCAGATCCAGACATGGAGAACAAGCGTCATCAGACAGTCCTGGACGTTGCCGAGATTCGCATGGGCCAGTCCACTGAGATTTACTACCTGCTGCTGAACCGCGGCCGCAAGCACGAAAAGAGCGGCAGAATGGGGCGCTTCAAGGTCAAGAGCAAGATGATTACCGAGGCGTTGAGCAAAGTGTTTGTCGAGACTCCTGTTAGTGCTCTGAAGAACTCGGGTCTGGGTCTGTTGGCTCATCTGCCGATTCTGCGCAACGCGCTGGGCAAAGAGGCAATGGATAAAGCGCGGAAGCAGATTGAAGCGGAGCCGGTGGTTGATTATTCAAAGCATGCAGGAAACGGTTTGAAGAAAAACGAGGGTGAAGAGAAAGGGAAGAGCGCTGCAACTCGCGACGCTCCCAGCAACTCTCAATCTTCGTCTTCACCCCCCAATACACCTGCAGTTCAACTGACGACCGAATCACTTCAAAAACTCAACTCTTCTTCTTTCCCATCCCCTCCGGATGCCAATGCTTCGACTGTTCTTTCCGACACGTCCAGCGTTTTTTCAAGAAACCGCTCCGGCTCAGAGCTAACAGCGCCGTCGTTTACTGCATCTTCGGCGGGGTCACCTGTCAACTCTCCTATGCTTAATGGTGGTAAAGGCTTTGAGAATAGTTTTGACCCGAAATGGAATGGACTTGGTGGCCACGCTGGTCCTGTAAATGGCCCTGGAGCTGGCCCTGTGGCTGGCTCTGGAAACGGAGCTACAAATGGCCCTGAAGCTGGCCCTGTGGCTGGCTCTGGAAACGGAGCTACAAATGGCCCTAGAGCTGGCCCTGGAGCTATTGACGAGAACGACAACGACAGCGATGATGAATCCAATGATGGCTATGAGAATTCAGACGGCGAAGGGGATGACAGCGGCGGCGATAATGAAAGTCACGATGGCTACGAAAAGTCAGACAGCGAAGAGGAGGACGATGAGAATGAAGAAGAAGATGAAGAAGAAGCCGACGAGGAAAAAGACGAGGAACAAGACGAGCATGCCGCCCCGATTGACGTTTTCACTATTGAAAATGACAATGAGAGTCGTTTTGACGAACACGGCAACCGTCTTCTCAATATCGGCATGAACATCAGCCAAAGAATCGACGCAAAGACTTTTATGCAGCGCGTTTCGGCGGCTGGCCTGGGTGGCTCTATGCCCCTTGAGTACGACTTGTTTGAAAAACTGATCAAGGCCATGCAGGACTTTGGCAAGTCAGGCCACATCTTGGCTCGCAGTGAACATCTGTTTGGCCTGGCAATGCTGAATCTGTACCAGGTCGTGATTTACTGCGGTAAGTGGTCTTTTCTTTTCATCTTTTAATACGGCCTCTAACTAACTGAATATACAGACGACAGCGGCTCCATGGGATGGCCGCTCTCGCCCGGCTCTCCGTTGACGCGCATGCAGGGCCTTGTCCGCGTTGCGCGCCGCATTGCCTACATGAGCAGCATTCTCCTGCCCGAAGAAAACAGTCTGTCCATCCGCTTCATCAACAACCCGCAGTGGTGGGACAACCTTAAGCCCGATGACATTGAGCCGCGCTTCGAGGGCTTTTGCCCGCGTGGCGGCACGCCGCTGGGTTCTCGACTGGCGAAGAACGTGCTCAAGCCGCTTGTACGCGACAGGATCCGGGATGCGCCGCCAGCACTCAAGGCTGATCGCGACCAGTATGCAAAGTTTGTGCGGCCGGACGGCAAGCCGGTGGTGCCGGAGCCGCGGCTGGATCGGCCGCTGCTGGTGTGTGTGATTACCGACGGTGCACCAAACGGAGACAAGGAGGGCACGTTTGTAGAGACTTTGAACTCTATCAGACAGCGGCTCTTCGACGATGGCTACGGTGGCAGAGGTAAATATTATTATATGCTGTTTCACTTTGGCAGTTATAGATCGAAGCTAACTGGGTATAGTGCTGTGTTTTGTGATTGTGCAGATCGGCACGGATGACGAGGCAGAACGGTTTTTGCAGCATCTGCGCCACGAGGGAAAGCTGGGCGATGAGGTTTTTGTGTGCCAAGGTAGGTTGTTGAGATGCTAAACTAAAGGGAAGTGAAAGCTAACAGCTTCTAGACCAGTTGACGGATCATGCATGGAGCGATTTTCACAGCAACAACAACAAGCTAGATGAACATGTAAGTTTCTGTTTGTTGAAGCGGAGGGATAGACTGCTAACATGTGTACAGTTGCTCAAGATTCTGATGACGCCAATCTTCAGCTAAGGGCATTGCATTGGCTATGTATTAACCAGTTTGAGGTCAGCTGGATGTTTCTTGTTTTCATTTGGTTTTGATTTTATGCTTGGTTTTGAGTAAGCGGCGATACAATAAATATTATTATTTATTAAAGGAAAAACCTAATGTCAAACAAACCGATCCTCCACCATCGATACAGAACTAAAACGCAACAGTAACAGACACAAAAGAAAAAAAAAAGAACTAAAACTAAAAGAGACAGCCAGAGGCGTGTAGCAGCACAGCCGGATCGTCCAGGTCGCGCCAAAGCTGGTGGCACTCATCCTGAAGGTCCTCTGGAATTATTTCCGGCGGGATGACTTCTAGGGGGTTGGTTTCTAGAGGGCTGACGTAGAGGCATTCTTTCTCGGAGTTGGCATACTGGGGCTCTTCCGACTGGGGTTTCTCTGAAATGGGGTACTGAATCCCCAGTTCCTCTGAGCTGGTGTACTGGGCTTCCTCCGAGCTGCTGTACTGAACCCCTACTGAGCTGCTGTACTGAACCCCTACTGAGTTGCTGTACTGACCTCTCACCGAGCTGCTGTACTGACCCCTCACCGAGCTTGCCTCCACCGGCGCCCGATTCTCCTTATCCTCGTCCTCGTCAGTCGCCACATCATCAGCCTCAACGCTCTGAACAACTTCACCCACGGCCATGGTGACCTCCAGAATCTCACGCAACATATCTCCGTCAGAAGACTCGCCAAGAAACCAGCCCTCAGACGGGCCCTGATAGAAGCTCAGCGGCGGCGCGGACTTGCTACGCGCGCGCACTGATTCGATTACGGCAATTTCGAGGCCGATTCCGTCTGGCTTGTTTCCAATCATATCAAGCTCACAGCTGGTGCCGTCAGTGACATCTTCTATCTTCTCAATCTCATCAGCAATCTCAGATACCTCTTCCTGCTTGATCCATAGATTCTCCTCCTTGATTTCGGCATCCTCTTCATCTTTGGTCTTGATAAACTCCTCGTCGTCGCGTGTTGGCTTGGAGCCTCCTGGAAATGGGGCACTATCCGGCGGCGACTCGGGGCGGCACAGCTCCACAATCCGCACATTTTCTCTCTGCACATCCTCGCGCTCAAGCTCCAGCTCCGGCTCTGGCTCCGGCTCTGGCTCCGGCTCCGGCTCCGGCTCCGAGCCCATGTACACATCCGAGCTTTCATTACTCTCCTCGGACGAGGTACTCGCGCTCGTTGGCGACAAGAAGATGGCGTTGGGTCCAAAAGTCTCGTCGGATGACCGCACAATCAGAGGCGTGGCCGGCGACGATGGGGTTGACGCGGACAGGTCCTGCACGGGCCGGCTGTAGTGGTCGGGGTACAGCATGGTGGGCGCGGGCGGGCGGGTAGGGAGAGAGGCCGGAGCGGGAGATTCCCAGTCAGACCACGAACGGTTGTGGCTGTGGCTGTAGCTGTGACTGTGGCTGTGAATCTGGCCATGACCTTGGCTGTAACTCTGGTTGTAGCTCTGGCCATGGCCATAACTGTAGCTATTGCTATTTACCACTTCAATCTCCCGACTGGACAGCAACTCTGGCACCGGCATGCGCACCACCTGCTCCGATATTTCATATGCATGACGCTTGAACGACCAGCCGCTCTCCCGCTCAACCCTTCTTCGTATCTTTCTTCCATCTGAATCATAGCCAGCCGCCCTCTCCCGCGTCAATCTCACGCTATCGGCACGCAGCACACGCGTAGTCTCCCAGCTATACAAGTGGCGCCAGCACGCGCCATTGCGCAGTCGCTGCGCCTCGACAAACACCGTTGTCGTACACCCCGGCACAATCGGCACGCGCGGGTCCGCCCCGTTGCGGAGCAGGAACAAAAACACATCGCTGCCATGCGGTTGCGACAGGGCATACATCAGCGGCGTGCCCAGTCTGCGCGTCTGGATGCGTAACCCATCATCCGACGCACCACCACCGGAGCCGGGCCCCGTTGATAGCCCTGGCAGCGTAGTGGCGTCGCTGGCATTGAGGAGCTGTCGTGCGTCCGGATCTTCAAGTACAAGGTGGCGGAGGATACTCACCAGACGCATCTGCGCGGACACGGCCACGGCGGTGCCGCCAAGGCCCGGGCGCTGCACGGCCGCGGGCTTGGCACCCAGGCGAGCGGCCTCGAGCACAGCAAGATTTAGCGTGCGCGGGCCCAGCGCGGCGCCATGGCGCTGCAGCAGCTTGAATGTGTTCAGCCCGGCCTCGACAGCCGCATAGTCTAGCAGCACCAGGTCGTCATTGCTGTCGTCGTCGTCATGGTCATGGTCAATGAACGATGGGGCCAAGGCTGCTTCGGCGCCCTGGCTGAGGAGCAGCATAATAGCGGTGTGGTGCGGCAGGGCCCAGCGGATCAGGCGCTGCGGGTGCACGGCGTGGAAGGCGGGCAGCAGGGCGTTGGGTGAAAGGTGGGCGCGCAGAAGGGCGTCGATGAGGGCGTGGGTGCCAAATTCACGTAGCGTGAGGCCGCGCAGGGACGTGGGGTCGGCGCCGTACACGGTGAGTAGGTGAGAGGCCAGGTCCGGGCGGTTGAGCTCGGCGGCGCGGTGCAGGGCGTAGCTGGTCAGTAGGGACAGCGGGAAAGACGGCAGCGAGTAGGCGGTGCTGAGGGCCCAGTGGAGGGCTGGATGGGGAGAAGAGCGGGTAGAAGATGACGGAGATGTCAGAGCCGTGTCAATGGCGTGGAGGGGGTGGATGGGCCACGGGCTGGGGTTGAGGGTGTAGGCGTGGTGAATTATGGAAATATCATATGACGACGGGGACAGAACCGACGACGACTCGGGGTCTGGAGCCCACGAGTGGTGGACCATGGCCATACTGGTTGTGTTGTGTTAGTGAAGTGTGGCACACACGGCAGAAGGGGGGAGGGGATGTTACTTTGGTAAACGGTTTCAAGTCAAGTTTGGGTGGGATAGGTGCGAGTTTCAGAGGGAAGGTCGGGATATGATTGATGAGGATGGTTAGAAGAATGAGAGGGGGTGAGACAGACGGGCATTTATACACCATGGCCACTGGTCTTGTCAAGAAGCGAACAAGGAAGAACAAGAAGAGAAGAGGGAAGAACAACGGTAAGGGAAGAAGAGAGGAAGAGAGGAGGAGAGGAAGAGAGGAAGAGAGGAAGAGAGGAAGAGAGGAAGAGAGGAAGAGAGGAAGAGAGGAAGAGAGGAAGAGAGGAAGAGAGGAAGAGAGGAAGAGAGGAAGAGAGGAAGAGAGG
>LKBB01000048.1:66994-89976 GCA_001513885.1 Thielaviopsis musarum
CCCCCCCCCGTCGCCATCTAAAATGCCGTCCATCTTCCGCCGCCGGCACGAAGCCGAAGATATCACCCCGCTTCCGGGCCCGCTCGACCGCGCCGAAGCCTCGGGCCTCGAACACCTCAGCGGCGCCGCCGCCTTCGACCACCACAAGGCCAAATCCGACGCCAAGAAGCTCTCGGCCAAATTCAACCCACTCGACCCAAACCTGCCCATTGACGACTTCTCGGAACTTGATGTCGCCCTCGCCAACGGCGCTGCCGAAAAGGGCGCCGCGCCCGAAATTGACTCGGCTGCCGTCGAGGACAACTCGCCGTATCCAGAGGTCCGCGCCGTCGTGCGCAACTATGACCAGGATCTGCCGGCCAATACCATTAGAGCTTGGACCATTGGATTGCTGCTGTGCACGCTGGGGTCGGGCATCAATATGCTCTTTTCGCTGCGCAACCCGAGCGTTACAGTCACTACATATGTTATCCAGCTGGTGGCTTTTCCCATTGGCCGCGCCTGGGACGCCGTCATGCCGAATCGCGAGTGGAATCTGTTTGGCTTGAAGTTCAACCTGAATCCGGGCCCGTTTAACTACAAGGAGCACGTCGTGGTTGTCGTCATGTCCAACGTAAGTCTTGTTTTTGTTGTTTCATTTACTTTATCCCTTGGCTAACACTCTCTCAACAGGCTGCCTACGGCGGCGGCGCCTTGTACGCCACCGACGTGCTGATTGCCCAGGAACTCTTCTACGGCCAGCACTTTGGCTGGGCCTTCCAGCTGCTGTTTGGCATCACCACGCTGTGCACGGGCTACGGCCTGGCCGGCCTAGCGCGCCGCTTCCTTGTGTGGCCGGCCTCGATGATTTGGCCGTCGAATCTGGTCAACTGTGCGCTGTTTTACACGCTACATGATCACTCGCCGACAGACCCGCTGCGCACCAATGGCTGGAAGATGCCGCGCTTTAAGCTTTTTTTGATCATCTTTTGCGCCGCTTTTGTCTGGTACTGGTTCCCCGGCTGGATTTTCCAGGGCTTGTCGTACTTTACCTGGATCTGCTGGCTTGCCCCGGACAATGTGGTGATCAACAAGATCTTTGGCGGGTACAGCGGCTATGGGCTGTTCCCGATTAGTCTGGTGAGTATCTGTTTTCTTTTCTCTCTTCTTCTCTCTTTTCTTCAGCTTCTCTCTTCTTCTCTCTTTTCTTCGGCTTCTCTTGTCTTCAACTACTCTACTATAATCATCAACATGCTAACTAATCTCAACAGGACTGGACTGTTATCTCGGGCTTCATCGGCTCGCCCCTCATCCCGCCCTTCCATGCCATTGCCAACGTAGTCGGCGGCATCATTTTCTTCTTTGTCTTCATCTCCATGGGCATCCACTTCAGTGGCGCCTGGTACTCGGACTTTTTCCCCGTTCAAAGCTCCATGTCGTTTGACAACCTCGGTCTGGAGTACAACGTGTCGCGCATCCTCAACGCCAAGCTGGAGTTTGACGAGGCTGCCTACCACGCTTACTCGCCGCTGTTCCTGTCCACCCAGTTTGCCCTGTCGTACGGCCTGTCCTTTGCTGCTGTCACGGCCGTGGTTGTCCACGTATGGCTGTACCACGGCAAGGAAATCTGGAACCAGTTCAAGCTGGCGCGCCACCAGGAAGATGACGTGCACATGCGCCTGATGAAGAAGTACCGCGACGCCGAGGACTGGTGGTATGTGGCCCTGTTCCTGGTCATGCTGGGCCTGTCTCTGGGCGTTGTCGCGGGCTGGCCCACAGGCTTCCCCGTGTGGGCGTTTATTGTGTGTCTCCTGATCCCCATCGTGTGGCTGCTCCCCATTGGCATTGTACAAGGTATCTCCAACATCCAGCTGGGTATCAACGTGCTCACCGAATTCATCATTGGCTACATGGTGCCCGGCAAGCCGCTGGCCATGATGATGTTCAAAAACTATGGCTACGTGTGCATGGGCCAGGCGCTCTTTTTTGCCCAGGACCTCAAGCTCGGCCACTACATGAAGGTGCCGCCGCGTGTTATGTTTTCGTCGCAGCTTGTCGCATCCGTCTGGTCGGCCATTGTGCAGATCTGCGTCATGAACTGGGCCTTTTCGCACATCCCCAACCTGTGCCACACTCACCAAGAAAATAACTACACCTGCCCCGGAGGCCGCGTGTACTACACCGCTTCGGTGGTGTGGGGCGCCATCGGCCCGGCCCGCATCTTTGGCTCTGGCGCCCTGTACAGCAGCCTGCAGTGGTTCTGGTTGGTGGGCGCGGTGACCCCCGTTGCCACGTGGTTCCTTGCGCGGCGCTTCCCGCGGTCGCTGTGGCGCTACGTCAGCACGCCGCTGATTTTTGGCGGATCAGGCTGGCTGCCGCCGGCCAGCGTGTACATTTACCTGTGCTGGGGCGCTGTGGGCACCGTGTTTAATTTCTTTATCAAGCGGCGCTACACGGGCTGGTGGCTGCAGTACAACTACATTGTGTCTGCGGCGCTGGATTGTGGGCTGGTGTTTGCCACGCTCATCATCTTCTTTACGCTGTATCTGACGTCAGCCACGCATCCGCAGTGGTGGGGCAATGTCGGCGTGTTGCAGACCAAGGATTATCTGGAGACGGCCGTGGGCTCCAAGGTTTCTGAGGGCTCATTTATCGGGCCGGCGCAGTGGAACTGATTTGTTTGTCTTTTGTTTTTCTTTTTTTCTTCTTTCTTTTCCAATTTGTTTGCTTGTCTTCTTTTTTGTTTGTTTGTTTGTCTGTATTTGTAATTATTTGCTGGCGTTTGATACCCTGCCCGGGAGGGAGAACCAACAACTTTTATCTGATTGATTGATGTAATCTGGAGTGTTTATTGATTTACAGGTGAATGGAGGATTTGTTAATTTTTATTTTTCGGTATAAATCTTTTTTTTTGGGGTTTTCATGTCTTTTTTTAATGTTAACGTTTTGCCTCTCTGTTTTGAATCTTAAATCTGTTGAATCAACTTAAAGTCATGTGATGCAAGTCAACCCTCCCCGCCCCATTGTTTAACATACCGTCGATTAAATTTCCAGTTGATATTTTTTTTATTCAAAACTCTTGAGAAGAGACTATTCAAATGAAATTAAATAAGATAGAATACAATAAATAAAGGTTGCGTAAAACACAGGTTACAGAGTTTGGTCAAGATGCTGCCGTTGACCAAAAGGAAGGACAACTCCGGAACAAAACGCAGAATAAATGGTGGCAAAAAAAAAAAAAAAAAGAGAGAGGGTCTATCGAGGTAAAACAGATGAAGCAGCCGACGAATCAAGGAGGATGGGGGATGATAATAATGTACAGACGGGCAATGAGAAAGAAAACCAGAAAGAAAAAACAGGACAATGGTCGTGGAATGTCGGTAGGCAGGTCATCAAAACGAGAAAAAAAAAACAAAAAGAAAAATAATAAAACAAAGCAGCCATTGCGTGCTGCACCAACATAAAAAGAAAACACAGCACAAACACATCACAATCGTGTGTCCAACTAATTCTCGCCAAACATGTGCAGCACGCCCTCGTAAATGCCAAACATGATGGCCGCATTCGGCACTGCGCGCAGCAGATGCGGCGTCATACCGCCGTACAGACCAGCCACACCCTCCTCCTTCCACACCAGCTTGAAGCACTGCACCAGGCCCGTGTATTTCGGCCGGCCATCGGCCAGCGGCGCCTGCCGCAGCCGCGTGCGCGCCACCTCGTGCGGGTACGTGATGATACTAGCCACAAGCTTCGCACCGCCAGCCGCGCCCAGCTTGCCAAATATATCAGCCACGCTGTCCCAGGTGGTGCGCTCGCCGCCACGGGCCTGGATGCGCACCTCGCGCAGCGCCAGCCGGCGCTTCATTTCCTCGTACAGCATCCACTGGAGCGTGCTCTCGGCCACGCCCAGGTAGCTGGCGCTCATGCCCTTGTACATGGCGCCGATGCCCTCGGTACGAAGCACCTGGGCGGCGCAGTCAAAGGCATTGCGGTAGCGGCGCAGAGACACGCTGCCCTTTTGCGTGGCCGTGTCCTTGTCGAGCTGCAGGCGGGTCTTGATCATCCAGATGGGGTTCGTGGCAGTAGCCGTAGCCACGCCGGCCAAAGCGGCCGCCGAGAGGTGCACCCAGGCAGCCTCGCGGCCGTGGTTCAGGTGCTCTGAAATAAGACGCTTGCCGTTGCCGTAGGTGTAGAAATGGATAGACCGCGCGGGCACCACGCCAATCAGGTTGGGCCCGAGACCCTTGAACAGAGCGCGCGTGCCCTCTGTGCGGGACACGTTGGCCAGGATCTGGAGGGTTTCGGAGAGATGGCGGCCGGCAGCGCGCACGGGATGCAGCAGGCCGCCCGAGGGCAGCGAGCCGGCGGTAGCGCGGGCGTCGCGGAGCTGGGTTTGGTAGAAGTCGGATTGCAGACGAGTGCGCAAGACGTCGAGCGGGGCGGTGAAGGCGGCAGCAGTCATGCCTCCGGCACTGCAGGAACACAGAGTACATTAGCGGGCTGAAGCACTTGGGGTCGAGCGGTCAACAAAAGAGGAGAGAAGAGGGAAGGAAACTCACCCGCCAGCAACGAAATGCACCCACGACCGCGCATTAGTGGCCGTCTCGATCTTGGGAGTGGCAGCAGGCATAGAAGTCTTGGGCAGGATAGAAGAAGGAGCCGTGGACGGCTGTAGCGAGGAATCGGTGTTGTGGGCTTCGGCAATCATGGTTGCAAGATGTTGGATGGGATGATGCCTCTTGAGCCGAGTTTGTTTGTTTGCTTGTTTTGTTGCTCTTGTTGGTGAAGCTTAGCAGGAAGCGTAAAAAGGAAAACAAAGACAGTAGGTAGAGTCTTAATCTGGCTGTAGAAGAATGAAGACTATAAACTTGGCAATTGTCGAATTGAGTTTGCGGTGCTGATTCAACTTGGCGTTTTTGGTGATGTCGAGAGAAATTTCTTTTTTTTTTTTTTTTTTTTTTTTTGCCGTTTTTGGTGGGCGACTTTTTGTTGGCGCAAAGTTTTTTTTTTTGTCGCCGGGGTTAAAGGAAAAAAAAAAAAGCAATAAAAACACAAGTCTATCGCTGCTTTCTGCTTTTTTTTTATTTTTTTTTTTTTACAACAACTTTTGACGAATTTTGCTAGTAGTAGTAGTAGTATAAGCGAAAAAGAATAGAAAAAAAAATAGAAAAAGAATAGAAAAAGAATAGAAAAAGAATAGAAAAAGAAGAGAAAAAGAATAGAAATAAGTGAAAAAATAAGTGAAAAAAAAACCTAGTGTTACTTCGCTCTGGTCCTGATTAGATATTCGATAACCGGCAGATGCAGGACGATAAAATTTTCAAAAATAAACAGCCATGCCTTCACATTGTTCCGCCACCGCGGCGGCCGCCGACCTAATTACACCGTAGTGTATCTTTCGGCACCCATAACTTTGCTGTCTACTACAGTACATGATTAATTGTCTTTTTTATTTTATTTTATTTATTCTGGTTCTGCTGGCTGCTATCTGTAGCTGTAGCTTTACTTGGTCTTCTTCTTCTTCTTCTTCTTCAATTGAATGTCCCACCGCCCAATGCAGAACAGAAGGAAAAAGAAAATTAAAAGCAGCAACGAAGCAGGCTAGAAGAAAATGCCCCGCAGCCGCCAGAATAAAAAAAAAAAAAAAAAAAAAAAAAAAAGCGCCGACCCACTTTATCGTGCCGTCCGGGCGGACAGTGTTGAGTCCGTCTTAGATCCTGCGCAGCTTAGATAGCTCCACTATAAGGTCTACGTTTTAGTCAATTCTTCACGATTAATGGCTGGACCATTGAGTTGTCCAACTTTATTAGTACTTGTACACTGTACTCCGTAAATCAAAATCATGCAGGTCGCATGAGTGGGTCCAATTAACACCCATGCGCTCACGTGATTGGGCGTGATTCTATTTTGGCAAGGCTAATTCGCATTTCGCGAACTTGAGCGCATTAGTTCTTCCTTTCTCATTACCACCTCTTCTTCCATCTATCTTTATCACACGCTCTCAATACCCCGCTATGAATGAAGCTGATCGCAGAGCCATCGAGAGAAATCCTTTTCGCAGTGGTCGTCTGGATATGCTCCAAGATGAATTTTCACAATTTTGTCGCAGTGAAAATCTAGACGTCACGATCGATTCCCTTGATAAGTTGTCAACCAGAAGCAATTACACTCTCTTCATTTCTGCTGTGCTGTCTTTACGGAATTATCTATCCAACCCTTTCAGGCACAAATATTCTTTCTCGAAATGCCCTCGCAACTCTACAGAGTGCATCTATCTCAGCCCACCTTTCTTCCTCACCCCCACCTGACAAGGTGTCGGAATCCAGCGTTTTAGCGTGGCTGCAGGAAATCGTGGACCACATTACCAAGTTTACTGAGGCCTTGCCCTCTCAGCCTGTGATTAGACAGAAGCTTGCCAGGCCCCAGAATGCCTTCAAAGGGAGCCTCAAAGATTTGTATACACGTGATATTGCTTTTGTTGACACGGCAAATAAGGAGCTCAGTCATTGAGATCAGTTGCTAGCCCCAATTGAGTTGAAGAATGCGCAAAAGGATGGCACCCGCACCTGGCTCCAGCTAGCCCGGTAAGCCCTCCAAGTCTTTGACGCCCAGCCTCATCGTTGCTTTGTTCTCGGGGTCACATTTTGTGACAGCAATGTCCGTCTTTGGTCTTTTGATCGCAGCGGCATGCTGGGGTCAAAGGAGATTGACGTCAATGCAGACGGCCAAACCATTGTTTCCATTCTTTTTGGCTTTTTGACCATGGACCAAACGCTTCTCGGCCTTGACCCTACCATTATTTTCTACGCGTGGTGCCAACGGCGCGTTCAATGCTGTCATCGACGGACAGCCCCGCCACATTATTCTGGACAAGGTAATTTATCGACAGAGGGGCATGTCAAATCGCGGTACGACCTGCTGGAAAGTTCATTATGGACAACCAGAAACTATTGTTGCAGTGAAAGACTATTGGCCAGTCCCGGAACGACACGAGGATGTGCTACTGCAGATGGCACAACACAAAGGCGTTGCCAACATGCCTTGAGCTTTGTGTGCTTATACATTCAATGTCCACAATGAAGATGACAACACTTTGGCCAATATTCGCAAGAACCTCAACGTTCAATCCGGTGCGTATGCCCATGCTCCCGACCCTCAGCACAGGACTCTTGACCCAAGCGGCATTCTCCCTTCTTCCTCTTCAAAGAAGCAGTCTATGGCGCAATTTTCTATGAGCAAAAAAGAGATCTGCTGCTGGGTTCACTGTTAATACAGGGGCCACTGAATCCGCTCGGAAAAGACACTGCTCCCAATCTGGTGCCATGCCACCCATGAACCGAGTGCACAAGCGTGTTGTTTGGGGGTGGTGTGGGTGTCTCTTTTGAAAGCGAAAAGGATATGGAAACTCTGCTAGAGAGCTTGGCACAGTGTATTGGTGCATACAAGTCCTTGATGCTGGAATCTTGTATTGTGATATCTCTGCTGGCAACCTCATGGTCAACAGGGATAGAAGCAATCCTTCTCAGCTGGGATTGCTAATTGACCTTGATCATGCAGTTGAACTTGATCAGCAGTCATTAGCAGAAATCATAGCTAGGACAGGCACCTTTCTGTTCATGTCAATTGGAATCCTCCGAGGCATCTCTGGACCTATACACAGCTTCATGGATGATATTGAGTTATTCTTCTAGGTGCTCTTCTAAATCTGTGCTGGGAATAATAAACCTAATGCTGCAGCGGCTCACTTGCTTTCAAGACTTCCTAGAAATGACAACCCACAAAATGTGGGTAATGGCAGATTAGCCTTTGTTGCAGGGCCAAGAGAGTTTGCCAACGAAGTTAATGAATGCTTCTTACCTCGCTATCAATGTCTGAAGGTGTGTGTCTTGAACCTTTACAAAGAGGTTTTCCCTGATAGACTTCCATGGCATGAGTCAGACCTTGGTTTTATATGAGGATGCAAGGCGTTTTGCGTAGACACAAGTGGAGGCTGGAGAGTAACAGGGAAACTGCAGCAGAAAAGAGAGACAGAAGCGAGGGGGTGCACGAGGGGGTGGGGAGATGAGGACAAGCGGCAGGACGAGCGTCATGGTGAACGACATGACGGACAAGCCCGAGTATCTGTTTAGCTATGCCCCGTTAATAGCGTTAGTGACGTTGAGTTTTTGTGTCCTCTAGGTTACACTCAACACAGTATAGTTTGTAAACTATATAGCTTATGCCGAATAATGTACAAACCCCATTAAAGAGAATCAACATTACAACTAAACGACAGTCCTATGAAAGCCACGAGAAGCCGTAGCATCCATGCCTCTGCAGGTCTAACTGGCCGACTCTATATCTGAGCCAGGCGGAGCCAAAGACATCAACACCAACTAAGATATAGGACATGAATCGTGACGTTTTGGGGATAGAGATTTTCTCTCTCTTATTGGTGCTACAAGCCAAGTTGTATCAGTGCTCCGCTGCAACTGGATCCCGGCAATATTTACTCTTAAAAATCATCGATTCAGTATGCTGTCCCATATTAAATCGGCTCGCGAGCGTACGGCTGCTATAAAGCCATCTCAGTAACCTTGGATGTCGTTTACTACTGGTAGTAGTAGTCCTATACTCGGCGTCACCAAAAGCCTTGGGCAAAAGCAAAACCGCGGACTCATGTAACATTATCAAGAGTCAGAATATTGATTGGTTAACTATATCTATCTTTTTATAACTCATACAAAATAGAATGAGAGAAAAAATTAAAAAATTAAAAAAAAATTAAAAATAAAAGTTAAAAACAGATAGTAACAGTAACACTGACACCTTGTAATGCGAACGACGACGCAATACTAGAAAGGAATGACCATCAGAACACGAAAAACAAGATATTTTACACCTCTTGTCAGTCTTTACTTCCAGTTCGCCCTTCCATTATCCTTCTCCGCCTCTCGCGCTTGCGCAGCCGCCACAGCCGATGCTACATCTGCCATAACAGTCAGCATCAAGTGAGGCTCTCTCTGTTGTTGTTGTTGTTGTTGTTGTTGCTGCTGCTGCTGCTGTTGTTGTTGTTGTTGCTGCTGCTGCTGCTGCTGTTGTTGTTGTTGTTGTTGTTGTTGCTGCTGTTGCTGCATCTTGCGGTTCATCGGGGGCTGCGGCGACCGGCTATGGCTCTGGATAGAGTTTGACCGTCCCCGTGGACCAGATTTCACATCACCTCCCGCGTCCACGTCCATACGCATATGAACATCAGTCGCCGAGCTTCTACGGTGGTGGTCTGCCGACATGGGTGTTCCAGGTGCCAGCGAGCATGAATCGTCACCAATCATGCTTTCATCACGAGAAACGGTCAATGGGGTGTGGGGATCAATGGGAGAATGTAGCCGGTCGTCGTGGTGGTTCAAACTGACCGGCACAACCAGGCTTATGCTCGGCGGTCCTTGGCCGGGGCCTTGCGTCGGCCCTTGAACTTGCACCTGCGTTGGCCCGCCCTTGCTGTTGTTGACTATCGTCATCTCCTCTTCTGTCACCATTTTCCATGAGCAGCGCGCGTGTTTTTTGGTGCAGCCCTGGCAGGCCGTGAGGTGCTTAATGCACTGCAGCTTCAGTCGCCGGCATCGGTCGCACTGGGGCACAATCGTTGCACCTTTCTCCATCGTTTCAATACGAGCCATAATTAGCTCCCGGTTAAGCGTCTCCGTATCCGTATGGGCCGGATCAAGAGTGATTTCCGGCGTCAACCGACGATACGCTTGACTAGACACAGATAGACGGTTGTTGTTGGTATTGGTGCTGTTGCTGATGCTGATGCTGGAAGAGCTGCCTCCAATGCTATTAGAGCTCTTGTGGCTGTTCGGCGGGTTACCATTTGGCACCAGGTTGTTGTTGCCCGGATTTCCAGACACCCCGTTTGGCGTCAATGGCGGCAACTGGATAATTGGTCTCGGTATTGGCGACACGGGGAGACTGGACGGTCTTCTGGACGAGGGCACCTCTTGGATGTTAACTATCGGTGTTGCCTGGTTTGGCGGGTGTTGTGTTTCAAACTGCTGCATGAGATCGGCATGTAAATCGTAGCCACTGTTGCTGTGTGTATGCCGGTGCGTCGGGTACCATCCCGGTCGGCCACCGGAGTTTGCGTGTGGGTGCGGTGCGCCGGACTGGGAGTGCTGGTGCGGGTGATGAATCTGGTGGAGTTGCTGCTGCTGCTGTTGCTGGTAGTGTTGTTGGTTATGGCGTTTCTCAATGGCACCCTTTCGTCTATTGAGATTATAGTTGAGTTGGCGAGCTCTTTTGGCCACTTCGTCCGCTCTCGTAATCAACCGATGAAGACGAGACTCAATGATGCCGACAGTCACCAATTCCGCAATCTCATCTTGCTCCAGTGGCTGCTGTGGGATCAACCGATCGATAGCACCGGACATGATGAGCCGCCAGTCATCTTCTGTGATCTCGACGCCATATCCGTAGAGATTAAAACGGCAAACACGAGCCTTTCCGGGAATGTTTGTCAATACAAACTCGTTGGGGTTCTCCTTGGCAAAAGTAACAATCTCGACCCAACCAACTTGGCGGCTGTATTGGGGTTGTGGTGGTGACGTAATGATCGGGCCTTCAAAGGCACCTTCGAGGGCTTTGAGGAGGCGAGGCCCGGTGAGTTTGGCGCCGAGTCTGACGGCGAGACTTTCGTTCTTACTCAAGACACCTATTTTCGTTAATTGTCTACTCAGTCGATCTGGGCGTATTATTGTAGGAGCGCTAAGACTAACCTTCGTAGTCTTCAATCAAATCGAGAATGTCGGCAAAGGTGTCCCGCTCGCCTTCCATTAGTCGTAGTTTTCCGGATATTTTCTTTGAGAGGTAGTTTATAGGTGCCGCATCCACTGCATAATAACTGTTAGCCGCCAATGTCCTTTTTTTTTTGGGTGTGTGCGTGTGTTTGGGGGTCACAAAAGTGGAAGAATAAAGCTTACCATGGGGCGGGACCGGGTGCGGAATCAATTCGGTGTGAACTGACGCTTCATGGGCAATTCTCTTGCGCTTAGCCGACTCGTGCTCAAGTTGCGACATTGTGATGACAGTTTTATGACTTGGGCGAGCGATATGATTTCTTGTTGCTTGGAAGTTTGCGGGTTGTTTCCCACTTGGTTAAAGATGCGATGCTTTTATGTACGGCAGACAGGCGAAACTAAGCGCGGCGCAACGCAGCGGGGTGCGATTCAATATTATGTAATGCGATGCGATACAATGCGGTGCTATTCGGGTAGGAAACTTTGTTTTCTCTCTCTCTCGCTCTCTCTCTCGAAATCCGTGTCGGGGTCGTAAATCGGGGCAATGAAACGAGAAGCGAAGAGCCCGGGGGAGAGGAGAGAACGTGATGGTAGAAAGAGCCCACAGGGCAGACGAGTCTGGACCAGGTTGCGCTACTTTTTTAAAGAGAGGCTGAAGCGAAGCAATGCACAAGAGCGCAAGGCCACAAAAGGCAGACTCCGAAAAAGAAGGCACAAAACACTGAAAGATGCAGCAGCTATGGGCTCCTGTTGAGATTTTGTCGGTAGCTGGCTAGGACAATGAAGCAGGCTAAAAGGGAAAAAGCTCCAGTCCAGTAAAAATCTAGTCCAGCGCGTCGTCGCCGAGAGCGTGAGAGAAAACCCGGGGTTTTGTGCGTCGATAAACTTGGATTTGATGAGAGTAACGATCGAGTGAATGAGAGGCCGAGAAATGAAGCGATTATTTGATGGCCTAAAGCGGCTGTGTCGATGGTGGTGATGGTGTGATTGGCAAGTTCAAAGTTGACAGCAGAGGTTATTCGAGGACGAAAATACAGTCCAAAAAAAAAACTATTAAAAAAAAGAAGAGAGAGAAAAATTAATAATAATAAAAAAGCAGAAAAATAATCGTAGCTTCGCAGGGCTGGAATTGGCAAGGCTGAAGGCGGGAGAATATGGATTTAAAAATCAATTTAAACTTTTTTTTTTCCTTGGCTTCAATTAACGCCTGCCTGTCATGGAAACCAAACGCGATACAAAAAAAGAATTGAAAGAAAGATGAACTGCCCAAAAAGTTAGTAAAAAAAAAAAAAAAAAAAAAAAAAAAAAGGAAATAAAAAGAGGGAAAGCCAAGTTCCATCAAGTGCAAGCAACGGGCGGGCCCCCAATCAGATTTACCCAGGATAATTGAACGGAAAGCACAAGCTGAACAGCTCAAATATGCAACAATAATAGTGGAAACTTTTGGCGCCAAGATACACTTTTGGCAGCAAATGAGCACTTTCGTCTTTCGTTCATTACAGCCCAAGCATGGACCATCCAAGTCCTTACACTGGAACTTCATAGACCGGCATTAACCCACCCACCCACGATGCTGATTAGCCACAAGTGTAACCCTACGTAGCGTATAACCCTAATGTGTTATCCACTGTGCACTAAGGGAAGGGAGGCAGAGTACAGTACAGTAGTAAGCAAAACTGATAGTAGTAGTATTAGATTAAATTGTAGCCTATACTTATTCTTCCGACAAGAAAGGATTCTCAATAGCTTCGCTGCCGTCCAGCGGGCTAACAAGTACCAACAATGTGCCACGGGCCACGAGCAGGCCAAGCTGGCGCTCCGTCTCGTTGCCATTTTCGTCTAGTAGCGCGGAATTGTTAGAATGTACATGCATTTATTTCGCAGTGGAGCCACGGAGAAAATATAGAGTCACTTACCAGACATGGTCTCCTTCGCCTCGTCCAGAACCAGATTCATCAGAGCATCATAACCCTTGAGCGTTCCCACGACTATCGTAGCAACAGTTAGCAAGTCATCTTTTCATTGCGACACACGGGAGCCCCGCAAACACAAAGTTTCTATATAATAATACACCCAGGACAAGTTCTATGTTGCGACTGCACGCGTATGCGCCGCTACACCCAAGACAAGACAAAGACTTACCTTCTCTGCCGCCGGTAAACTTCACACGAATCGCCTTGTCCATGTACTTGGCCAGATCAAGAATGTTGTCTCTCTTCTTGGGCTCGCGCTGCTCGCGATCACCACCGTGATGACCACCGCCGCGACCGCCACCTCTGCCGCCACGGTAGTCGCCTCTGCTGCCACCGCGACCACCGCCGCGAGAGTAGTTGCCTCTGTCAGCCATTGTGGTTGTGTGTGTTGTTGGAAGAGCGGTTTAGGAACGGGGCGCCGAGGGTTCTGCGTTTCGGATTTGTCGTGACTGATTCAGAGACGCGGTCGGTATCGCAATATTGAGTATGGGAACCGTCGGTTATAGCTGGGCTTTTGCTCGTCTGCGTATGCGTATGCGTCGCTTCGTGGAGGAAATAGTGCTTTGGAACTCCGTTTGGCTATAGGAAACAAAGATCCTGCGGATATACTGTGTGCGAATAAAGAAAAGTAGTAATTGGCTGAAATTGATAGTTCCCCAATCCACAAATTAGCAAATAAAGAACAGAGCTATCTAGAGAATCAATCCAAAGCTATGAATACTGGTGGGGAAAAAATAGACAAGGCTGTGACGTCAAGGCTGAAGGCCTTCAATATAGCGGGTCCCTGTCCTGAGGTTCCAGGTGGGGCCATGTAGCCAAGCTTCAATCAAAACACGTGATCTTAACGGCTGACCATCTATAGTACCATCAGTAGTAGTATAGCACAATGAATATGAATGAGCCTGAACCATAAGGAAAATGGAAATCTTCGACACAAACATGGAAAGACAAATTTTGTTTCATTTCACAGCGCACTATAAGTTAATTTTTAATTTTTTTTAATTAGAAAAAGAGATAAAGCTAAACTAATGATGTCGTAAAGTCGGTAAGGGTAAAATGGTAACAAAGACCACGGCGATATTCAATGTGGTTAATTGCCTCCGTAGTTCGTCGTTTTTAGTCCATGGTACGTTCCCGTGAGGAAATGATCGATCGTGGTGCATTTCATGACTTCCGCTTAGAATGAAATTGTGAGTTGCGCAGAGAACGCGCGGAGCGATGCGGTTGCCGAGAGGTCGAGGTCATGCCATTGCGAGGCGAAGTTAGGGTATTCGAAGCGGTGCGTCGAGGCACCGGGTTGGAAGGGACACTTGCATTTCCGAATCGTCGTGAAGCAGTCGAACTGACGATGCTAGGAGAACTGTTTATAGTTCTAGAAACACTTGTAGGGGCAGAGCTGATGCGCAGGTGCCGCGAGGGTTGTTCGGTTTCGGGTGGTGTTGGAGGAAGAGGAGACGAACAACCCGAACTAGAGGGGTTAAAGTGAGACGCGCTAGGGTTTAAACCAGTCGAGGAGCGCCCGAAAAAGATTAAAGATTCTGAGGATCGATTGCACGAGTGTTGTGTAGATGTCGGCGTGGTAAGAGCGGGATTGGAAGGTTGTGTATATGCGCCGAATGTGGTGTTGGTATAATATGCCGAAGAATCCAAGTTTGTCGTTCCCGAGATATACGGCTGAAGATGGCTCAGGTTCGATGCGCCTTTATAAGAGGCAGATGAACTAAGGTCAACAGAAGCGTCGAATGGTGCTCCGGGCCAGGGCGTGGCCAGTCCTGGGTTCTACCCGAGTGACTGATACCCGACCCAATCACTCTGACTGCCGTGAGCGGAAACCAAAGGCATGGCGCCATTAGTAGTAGACGCCGACCCGGGAATGGATGTGCCGGGCTGGGGTCTAGTATGTCGATGCCCCTGACTAGAGCCAGAGTCCGACGCCTAGCGGGACTTGGGAGTCGGGGCAGTCGCAGCCTTGACAAGAGACTGGAAGGACGATTCGACGAGTCTCTTGAGATCCTTGTAGGTGGTGTAAAAGACGGTTTGCTCGTCGCGGCTGGCAAGGCAAATCATGTCGTTGGTTCCGACATCCAAGCGGTTCAGGCTGGCGATCATGCGTCCCAGGTCCATCGAGGGCTTGCCATTGGCATCGACGGCGTGGAAGAGATAATCGCGGTACAGCTTCAGCGCATAACACTGTCCGTTTTCCGACCAGCGGGGGTCGCCGTCAAACTCCATCCGTTCGTTGATGGTACCGAGTTTGGCGAGGAGGCGAACAAGGCGGCCGTTCTCCAGTTCGCCGTAAAGAACCGAGTTGAGCGAGTCTTGAGCATGCAGAGAAGAGTCCACAGTATCAAAGGCATGCCCAACAATACGTGGAAGGAAGTCGTCGACCGACTTGCGAATGTCAGGAGAAGCCGGGGTCAGGAGCCAAAGGATAATGTTGCGGAGGTCGAGAGAGTAGCCGAGATCCTTAAGCTCGTTAAAGTACGGATCAACCGTTCCATCGGCACTGGGAGGAAGAGTTCCGCCAAGAGCAATGGTCAGGATGGCACGACCAAGCAGAACAAAGTCTTCTTCTTGTTGAATAGACACAGAAGGGCGGTCCTCCATCTGAACAAGATCCAGAATACCGCAGGCATTGAGTCTGATGCGGTTCTTGTCGGTCACGAGGATCTTGCTCAGGTCAAAGCAGCGAACAGCGAGTCTGGCGTTGTGAATGGCCCGAAGAGCATTTCCAAGCTGAACGATGTAGCTCCAGAGAATCCCTTCAGAGAAGATGGCCTTGGGGCGAGTATGTCCCCGAGTCTGGGTCCGCGTGTCAGTAGCGGTGGAGCACATCTCGGCAAGAGTCTTGGCACCAGGGAAAAAGTCCTGGACAACAACCAGGGAGCTGCCCCCAAACTTTCTAGTTGTAAACGCTTGGTGAATACTGACGACACTCGAGTTTCGCACTGCCTTCCACTCTGTAGATGTGCGGAGAACGTGCTTGTAGGCATTGTCATTCGTCAACCGGAACCCTTCCAGGCGGCGCAGGCAGTAAGTGCGATCGTCTTTGACCGAGGTAGCCTTGTAAACCCAAGTCGAATAGCCAAATAAGCTCATGTTGCTTCTAGGCGAGGTGTCGAGGGCAACGAGGGAGTGGTAGTCGTCGATTTCCGGAAGTTGGGGGCCTGCAAACAGTTAGTATGGCATGCTGTCGTGATTTGATGGTTGGAAACTCACTAGTCATTGGAATGAGGCGAAGGGTCGCCTCAAGCTTCTTTGTCATGTCCTCTCTAACCTTTTCTGGGACAAACAGGTCATGCGGGAGCTTTTGGTACGGCAGAAGATCCTCTCGGTAGGGGCCAACGTTGGCGTAAAGGTGGTGTTGAAGCTATGCTATGTTAGTGCTATTATAAAAATAACAGAGACAGAATAGATACTCACCGGTTGCGCATGTGACATGTAGGGACCTGCATGCGGATAGTAGCCACCGCTAGCCAGAACTGGATCTTGCGCATATGGATTGAACTGCGCGGGTGCTTGCAGGGCATTCGCCACCTGACCCATGCTGAAAGCATCGTAGCCAAAACCAGACTCGATCTGGTTGACTGATTCGTTGGCGCCGCTGCCCAAATCGTAATTGGAGGGCGTGAACTCTTTAGCGTTGGCGGGGTTGAAGGCCATGGGTTTCTTGGCCTCGCTCTGGGGCGTATTCGGGGCCGTGCCTGTAATAACTGGGTTAGCTACCAACTTTAAGCTAGCGCAAAGATTCAGCAGGGTTTTGAAGCAAACTCACTGTTTCTTGGAGTGAATGACGCAGCATTGAGGGCCTGCGATGAGAAAGTAGACTTCTTGGCCAAAGGTGAAGTGGTCACGGGGTTAGGCGACATGGAGGCAGGGGCCGTCGGGACGGCATGTAGGCCAGACGGAGACGTCGAAGACGAAGACGGAGTAAAGGCAGGCGTATCCCATTTGAGAGTTTTTCTGGTGAGCGCAAAAGATTAGCCAGGGCCAGGTAAGGCACACTTACGTCACATGGAAATAGCTGATCAGATGAAGCGGGCGGAAAGCAACTTACAATGAGTTCATGGCCATGTTTCCTGCGACGTTATTCTGGGGCGTAGTCACAGTAACATGACTGATGGAAACATGGCCAGGAGTCGTGGCGGCGCTATTCGCCGGGGAGTTGGTCTTGGAGGGCTTTGTCTCGTGGTTAAATGTGCAGCCCTGGTTCTCGTATCTACAGTGCCCATAGATAAGAACGTTTTTGCACTGCGTGTCTAGCGGCAATTAGTTAGCATGCCATGGGGATAAGCAGCCGCCGTTAGTTATCTTACCTCTCGTCTTGGTGTTGGGTGAGCCGAGCTGCCGACGGAGCTCGGCGGGCTGGGAACTTCTGGCCGACATCTTGAAAGCAGTAGATGTGGGAGTTTTGGACGACAATACTACCAATAAGGTGGATGTTGTTGTCCACTAAACCACAGAGGACGTCGGCAAAGAAATAAATTGGGAGCGAAATGGGCGCCGAGTCGAAGTCGAAATCGATATTAAAGGGGGCAATCGATGTCGAGATAATAATACAGCCTGTGTATTTGAATCGCCGTAAGAAAAAAAAAACAAGAGTGGCGACAGATCAACTGGCTGCGGACTTCGCAGGTTGGTTGAAGTTCTCGGTAGGCGTCGAGAAAAAAGAGGCGCGATGACTTGTAATGAGCACCGATAGAAATGTAATTCGATGACTAGGGACGACGAGACGACAAAAACGTCACCGGCAAATAAATCGGATCGAAGCCGAAATTGAAAAGAAAAAAAAAAGGCGGGTAATTGACGTTGACGGAAGCGCAACGTCAATTCGGGCGTCGAGACAGAGACAAGTCGAAACTCGCTCGAATGCAATGCAGCAAAGCGGAATTTGTGGTGAGTTGCTGCTTGCCGTTGCGTTGCTTTGCTTGTTGCTTGTGTTGTGGTTTCCGTGCGGGCGGCGGCTCCTAATTCTGGCAACAGCTGCGTAGGTAAAAAAAGAAGCAGAGGCTGAAGAAATAGAGGTGGGTGGGTGGAGACAGGGGGGGTACCAAGGCAGTGCTTAGTGCTGCTTAGTTGTTGTTTGGCTGTGCTATTAAGCCGATGCAAGTTTGAGGACGTGCAGTAAAGTTGTACGTAGGTTGTACCAATATACAGAATTAGTAACAGAGTAACCTGAAGGGGTTAAACTGATAAGAGAAGACAATAAAAGAGAAAAAATATAGTAAGAGTACAGAGAAGTAAAAGAAACTTGAAGTAGAGCAAGATTCAGAGTGGAATAAATATAAAGTGGGAGTATCAAGTTAACAGGGGCAAAAATTTGATAGTTTGTTGTTGGAAAAGTATGTGGGAGAAAAAGATTCTGAAGACTCAAATGTTATACACGCTTTCAAAGATTGGCTGATTAAGATCGTGGGGCATTGATTCAGTCCTAAGAGTCACGACGATATACTGATTTGTAGCCAAGGCTGGATGTACCGTTTTAAAGCCAGAAGCCATTCATTGGGTGGAAGCAAAGTAAATCGAAGTGATTGGGAGCCGCCGTACTGATTGAGACCCAGACGTACCAATTTGGGGCAAGATCCAGGCACACCTACTTTGAGCCCCGAACTAGGCGTACCGGTTTATTGTCCTGAAGTCACGGGATAGAAGCAAAATGTACTGATCTTGCTTTTGCGCCTAGATGAGGCCAGAGGTTACGGATTTGTGACCCAAGCAGTACCAAGTTGGTATTGGAGCAGGGGAGGTGGCCGGAAACAGAAGATACAAGAGTGTACCTAATGAAAGAAGTCACGACGCGTCTAGTCTTTAGGTTTTAGCGTGGTGGTAGCCTATCCTCATTTGTGTCAGGTTAGCTCTGAAGAGTTAGTTCGATCGAGTCTTCGGTTTTGGTGATACTAGATCGAATCTGTTAAGGTGGGTACTAACTACAGGTACAAACACTTGTAAAACTGCTTCATTACATGCATGGTTCCGCTTTCGGTGAATATACAAGCTCGGATATCCACATATCTCTTTTATCCGCTGCTTTCTCAGTAACAAAACTCGTGCCACACCTATGTCATTGTGGGGCCCGTTAAACCGAGCTTCAGCCACTTTCTGATAGACTGACGCCACAGGCCAGACTGGTCTTGATCTTTATTTGGTGCAACAAGCTTCTGATAGCTTTTCATCTTTGTCACTATTCATTTTTCTCTTTCGTGCTTTCTAGAAGCATCTCTCGTCGTTTTCTCACTTTGTCTAGAAACAAGTACTTTTTGCGCACTGGAATTTTATAGATCTTCCCACTTGACTACATTCATTTTCCAACTGAACCTTTTTGGTGTCTACATCATAGGCATCGGTTTGTTAGGCATCGCAACTATTTCCTCTACTTGGTCTCTCATCACTATAGATGCAAGTGCTGTTCTCACCACTTGCCAGTCGACCCATTCTCAATCAACTAGGCAGCTATTTCTAAAAAAAAAAAAAATTTTGCGCAAAACCCCGCCTTCACGATGTCGAGTAGCGCTGAAGCTGATTCGAGCCCGCTTTCGGCTGAGCAGCAGGACCTTCTCAGCCAGTATGTTGCTGTAACAAACCAAGATGTCAAGGACGCCATTCCACTATTGGAGCGCTCACAGTGGAATCTCCAGGTTTGTGTTGCCACCCCTCAATGCTGTCCGATTGCCGATTCTAATGTAGACTAGATTGCAATCTCGAAATTCTTTGATGGCGAGGGTCCGGATCCAGTCGCGGAGGCGATGGCTGCTCAAGCAGCCGCTCCAAATGTCCATACCGAGAATCTCCAGGACTCATTTTACGATATGCCCCCACCAACTCGCCGTCCACAAACAGAACCAGCACCCCGCGTTGTACCGCAGCGACCTGGTCACATTCCGTTTTTCTTCTCTGTGCTCTTGTACCCTTTCAACTTTGGCTACAAAATGGTTTCGTTTCTTTATCGAACGGTCCTTTTCATCGCATCCTTCCTCCCCGCATCGATACGCCCTCGTGCCGTAACGGAAGGTCTGGCGGCGGGCATTAGAAGTGTCACGGGCCGCAGAATGCTTTTACCCCGCGATACAGCTGCCAGATTCAAGCGCGAATTTGAAGAGGAATATGGCCAGCAACTGCCATTTTTTGAGGGCGGAGCTGCTCAGGCTCTTGATGCCGCCAAGACTGATCTCAAGTTTCTGCTGATGGTGTTGGTTTCGCCCGAACACGATGACACTGACTCTTTCGTTCGCGATACTCTTCTGGCTCCTGAAGTCTTGGAATTCCTGAACAACCCCTCCAACAACGTCATTCTTTGGGGTGGCAACGTGCTCGACTCGGAGGCCTACCAGGTTTCGCTGGAATACAACTGCACCAAGTTTCCTTTCAGCGTTTTAGTATGCCTGACCCCCAAGGAGGGGAGCACCCGCATGGGAATTATCAAGCGTCTTGCTGGACCCATGTCAGCCAGCCGGTACCTCCGTGAGCTCAAGGTTGGCATTGACAAGTACACGGCCGACCTCGCTTCTGTGCGCTCCGAGCGCCGCGCCCGCGAAGCCGCCCGGACCATCCGCGAAGAACAAGACTCGGCCTACGAGCGCTCACTAGCCGTCGATCGCGAACGCGCGCGCCAGCGCCGCGAGGCTGAGCGCCTCAAGGCTGAAGCCGTGCAGCAGGCAGAGCTCGAAGCGAACAAGGCGGCAGAACTGGAAGCCAAGAAGCAGCTGTGGCGTCGGTGGAGAGCGACTACGATTGAGCCTGAGCCAGCTGCCGGGGACGGCGATGTGGTGCGGCTTGCGATCAAGATGCCCGAGGAGTCGGGCATGGGACGCATTGTGCGGCGCTTCAGGGCTTCTGAGACAGTGGATGACTTGTATGCGTTTGTAGAGTGCTCCGACTTGATGGGCGCTGAAGCGGAGCAGGATTACTCGGTACTTGATGACCTGTCGAAGCCGGATAACTACACGCATGTTTACAAGTTCCAGCTGGCATCTATTATGCCGCGGATGGTGTACGAGCCCACGGAAGACAAGACGCTGAAGGAGGCCATAGGACGGTCGGCGAATCTTATCGTGGAGGATGTGACGGGAGAGGAGGACAAGGAGTAGACTGGTAGAGTAATTCTAGTAATAGTCTTAATGTTCTTGATTGCGCAACATGCAGTCTTTACACAGTAACTTGAAGGCCATGTCTTCTACCCTGAAGATCAGGGATACGGTACATATAACCACGGGAAAAGAAACTCCTTCTTTACATCCAGAGTCAAGCTCTTGAAGCAATGAAAAAGAATAGTCCTGTCAGACGTCCATCGCAGCCCACCCTGCCCATGCGCTCGAAAGCAGACCATAAGGCAGGGACGAGATCATCACCACTTCTTATACAGCCAGCGCCCAGCCGAAGCCGCCACTGAGCCGCCGCCCGTCCGTAAGAACAAGCAGAGCAGAAGTAACCAAATAATTCACTCTGAGGCTGCGAGGATATCATTCATCAACCAGGGTGGACTCTGTAGCTCCTTTGGGAAGCCAAGAGGAAGGTCGACTACTATAGAAATGATTCTCTGAAGTATTGTCGCCTGAAGAAGAAAAGGAAAAAAGAAAAATATGAAAGACGGCGGACAGGCGGTCATTTTATAGAGATTGGAAAATTGTGGCGGTGAGAATAGGCAGAAAAAAAATAGTCGCGGACCCGGAAGGGACTTGTGCAGACCGGCGACTTAAACGAAGGATGTGGGGCGGAGGAAGAGAAGGAGAGTCCGGGGGGCCTTTGGAGTGGATATTTTTACGAGAGAAGTGAAGAGATTTTTTTTTTCGAGCGAGTGATGAAGAGAAAGTCTAGAATGGGCCTTGAATTTTGGCTTTGCTGGAGCTCTTTTGTTCGTTGGCAGGGCTCGTTGGAATGGAAGTAAGTGGGAGGGTTAGAAAAGATTGTGTTACACTGAAGCATACGGAGTACACTAAAGCATAACTAAAGGAATTGATATGTTCTCTTAATACCAAAAATTAGTCCCGCTGATTCAGTGCTTGTTATCCCGCTTATATCAATATTCGCTTAAGGAATCTTAAGCTGAAGGGCAGATGTTCTAGAGTGCTTCTAGAATATCACATGTTTGTGAATGACAGAGACTTTGTCTAGACCATCATGTGAAATCACAAACATAGAAAACAGTAATACATACAAAAAACAGTGATATTCAAAACTTCAAGATAACCCAAGCGCACTGGATATGTAACTATAAATCAGCAAAAAAAGCAAAATCATGGCATAGTCTCTTTATCTCGACTAGATATCATCGTCAATCATAACAACACCGTCAGCCCGCCGCGCCACCTAATACCGCCGCACATTTTCGTGCGACCGCTGCGGCGTTATATCATACAAATCATCATCCGACGCGCCCTCCGCGCCATACGCCGCCGGCCTCTTCCCCTTGGCTTTGGAGCTCTGGCCCGGCCCCGGATCGCGGAACGGGTCATCGCTCTCACTGCTGATGGCCGACGCCGGCTCCGGCTCGCCCGCGCGGATCTTGCCCTTGCCACGCACGGGGCTCTCCATCGATACGATCGAGTCCATCCGGCCCGAGGCGTAGCTCTGCGGTGCAACATTTGACAGCGGCGAGACCAAGCCAGCGCCGACATCGCGCGGCGCAGCAGAGTCCGCGGCGGGCGATGCGCTAGAGTCAATGCCCAGGGCCTTGCGAGCGCTTAGGGCTGCGCGCTGGTGCGTGTTGAGCGCGCTCTGCAGCTGCTCGTTCGTGTCAATCAGGTTCTCCATGGTGGCGTTGTCGGGCGCGGGGTTCTCGGCCACCATGTATGTCTGCACCGACTTGACGGCTGACTGGCAGCGAGAGACGAACTCCTTGACGAGGTCGTCGGCGAGCAGGTCGGCGGGCGACGCGTTGGCCACGCACTGCTGCAGGAGCTTGGCCGATGTGCGGGCTTCTTCGAGGCGCGAGGCCAGTTCAGACGGACTGGGAAGGTGGCGCGCCGAGTGGTCGCGCGAGAAATAGTCGTGGCGGCGTGGAGTGGGGGCGTATTGCACGTAGGGGCCCTGGCCGTGGAGAAAGTTGCTGCTGGGTTGGGCGCTAGCGGGCTGGGTGAATTGTTGGGGGTTTAGGGCGTACTGAGCGTATTAGTACTAGTGGACAAAGGAGAGGGGGCATAGAGAGAAGGGGAGAGGGGAGAGAGAGAAGGGGAGAGGGCAGAGAGAGAAGGGGAGAGGGCAGAGAGAGAAGGGGAGAGGGGAGAGAGAGAAGGGGAGAGGGGAGAGAGAGAAGGGGAGAGGG
>LKBB01000050.1:4279-16291 GCA_001513885.1 Thielaviopsis musarum
GGGGGGGGGGTCTGGAGTCGATTAGGCTTTGCGGCGTAAAAGGTAGAAAGCTGTAGCGCTAAGTAATTATCGTCGTCTCGCTTTTCGCCCTTCAAGAACAAGTTTACTGTGGCTTTAGCAATGGGGTTATGGGTGGATGGACGCCACAGTTGGGCTTTCTGGGGCTGGGTTGACGGCGAAGTTGGGTATTCTTCATTTTAGCAATTGCTCTCGTGCTTGCCGTCACTCTATTATTGTGGAAACGCCGTAATGGTATAAACGACGACGACGACATAACATCGTAGGCCGTTTCTTGTCTGGCTTCGGGTGTCGACTGATAACATAAAACTCCGCTTGGGGCATTCTCAAATTATCGCCCTCAGTATCAAATAGACAAGAGAGCCAAAAAAAAAAAAAAAAAAAAAAGTATCATGAGAAATGAATGTGGGGCTTATTGGTATCCGACCCGGATATCGGATTGCCAGAATCTCGAGGTTCACCGAAAACACGGCATTTTAGCATCAAGAAAACATACCACCTAAAAAAAAAAACTGCATCGAGGCATTTGCGCTCTCTTTATACTTTTTTTCTTTCTTTTTCTTTTGGCTCTGTGCAACAACACAAGTGTTTGCTGGTTGTTCAAATACGGTATATCATCATGTCAACCGCGCCCTTACCAGTACGCCCTTCAACTTCAGTCCACTGTGTTGAGCTGCCGAGAGCCCTTGTTCCTACTCCTACTTTAACTCTGCCGTTTGCTCCAATCCGCCCGCAGCGACCCGGCCCCTCCTTGGGCCCCAGAATAACCAACGCGCCCAAATTTTGTTCTCCCGCTCTTCCATTCGCCTTCCATGGCTGCACACGCCCTCCTCCCGCTATCTGCCCCTCCGGAGTTGGAAGGTCGAAACTCGGCGCCTGGCGAAATTCTCACACATCAGCAACCAAGATAGCGCTTATTCCCCGCGGGGAATCAATCCAACTGACAGGTTCGAACAACCAAGCCCCAAACTTGCCATGTGATGTCGTTGCGCTCTCTGGGCCTGTTATCTCTCTCTCTCTCTTTACACTCCCCAATCCGCCCTCAGGTTCGCGGCCGGCCACACCACCATCATGTTCTTCAAATGCTATGTGCTTATGCCGTGTCCCTAGCTTTCCGCTAATCAGGTACAATATGTCTCATCGCGTCCACCGTGGAATCCATGGAAGCTTTTCAGAATCTTCGCTGCTGCACCAAGTGGTTTGCGTTGTGACGATATAATTTGGGGGTTGCTTTATGGTTTTGGATATGCTTACTGCATCTGCATCGCCTGTCTAACCCTAGATGTTATTTTATGAGAAAGATAAGAAATGTGACGTATTCACCGCGGAAAGCTCATACGCAGTTGAGCAGTGGCACATTTGTGATTAAGCTTGGGCCGTGTATTTGAAGAATTATGCAACATCTTTAACGACATATGGAACAAAAGTGGCCTCCCAAGGTTCTTGAAATTGAACTTGATTGAAAGAATGTACCCAACGTCTATTGGACTTAGTGAGATGAAGGAATCTCGAATTATCCACCAGACAAACCATTTCGCCCTTTGCAAGGCCGACGAATAGAGTTTCGATGTGCGAAGCACCCTTTGCAGTTACTGCCCTTCTCACGATTCGTGATAGTCGCCGCGAAGGTTTTTTTTCCTTTATCTAGCCAAATATATACTTAATTCTCAACAATCCCGGGGCGGTGGCGCAGTTGGGAGCGCGTTAGACTGAAGCTACAAACTTCGGCCATCTCATAAGAGAGTTATCTAAAGGTCACCGGTTCGATCCCGGTTCACCCCATAATATCTTTTTGATTCAGTCACTACTGTTATACCCTAAATTTAGAAGTTGGTAGGGTTACTGAAGTTCAAAAAGGTTTGAATTCATATGTCAATTTTCTTTATACAACTCAGTACAAATAAGCACCACGGAGAGTTTGATGACACCTATTCAACTACGTATATTCCCGTTTTCTCCTGCTTTTTGCACTTTAAAATAGCGACACCATATACTGTTCTACCCTGTAAAGAAGAGGAAACCGATGTTTCGTATCCTCGAGACGATATTGATATTCCGAATGTCAAATGATGTACTTACCCATTAGGTAGGATGGTGTTTTGATTATGGCCGCATGGTAGTTGGATATGCTTGTTAAGGAGTACAACTATCAGACCAAGTAACTAAAAGCCCGCGCACCTCATTCTAATAGCAGAAGTGTAGTAGAAGTTGGTAAAAGCGTAACTCCAACTGAGAAGGCCGGCTCCTTGTAGGAATACATATGTCAGTTGAAGAAGGCTTTATCTAACTGGACATATCACCGTGGCAGCACAGTGGTACAGTTGCATGGATGTTACTAAGAACATCAAAGCCGATCAAAGAAGGGGCTACCCGCAAAGTCCTGAGTATGATATAGTTAGGACTATGTCATATAGAGACGTTAATAGTTCTAGAAAGTTTCCAGCGCCTGCTGTTACCAGAAGACCCCTTTTAGTTTTGAGAAAATGCATTGCGCCCCGAAAAACTTGGAAGTACAAGTGCCACAGTATTGCCTGCTTGGCGGTTGGGTTTGTTGTGACTGAGAGATCCACGTATGCTGGCTTCAGCCAATATCACCGCCGCTTCAAGTACAGCATAATGCCTAAGAAGTTGACTTTTCCAACATCCGAACACGAGACGATGGCTTTCCATCCATGAATTTGTTTACAGTCAAACGAATTTTGAGCGCTTTGTATGGAGTATTGTGGCTAGCGAGAGGAGGTGTGCTTCCTGGTGAGGTGCTTAGGGTCTGCCGAGATATTCTGGCACTGTAGAGTCTCTTCTATATCTACCTCTTTATTTCTCTACTTCCTCATCATCATTTTAATCTGCTTGGCACATATCCTACGTAGCATTTTATGAGGGTGAGGTCCATTCCACAGAGACTAAATAGAATTTTCTCATCGATCTGAGCTAAAACATATCATTCATAGCTTCGCCAGTCAATGCTGTCAAATGGGGTCTTCATCCATAGAATACCATAGTGTAAATAGACTAGAATACGACGCACTACTCATTTAATTGTTGATCGGTTAATAATTATTCTATAGTTTCAGCAGCTTATACGACAAGTGTTGATATTTATCAACAACACCTTGTGTAACACAAGGCACTATATGATATTTTTAGGGAAAATAAAAGACTTTCTCCTGACTCATCGACTAATACCGTTAGATGTATGTACTTAGACCATAGTACTTTTGTATGAATATATGTGGCGAAAGGTGCAGTGGCGTTCTTACGGATTTCTAAAACGTTGGTCCTGACTACGATGTATTTGAAGTCCAGAGTACCCCCTTGTTCAATCCAAAAAGAAATAGCAGTCTGATGCTCTGAAGCTATATTAGAGTCTTATGCAGCACTTTGATTATACCAAAAATGTCGTTATATGTAGTAGTGCCACTTTCATAGTGGCTCAAGAACATATGAGGACAAGCCGCCCCGCACCTGACAAACAAATGCAATGCTACTTGCAACCAACTCTAGTATTCATAGTATCTTCGAGTTCGAAAACAACTCGTAAAATAAAACGGGCAAATCTAGGCTCCACGGCATGCGGACACAAGTAACAACCGACATTGTATATAGACTTCACCACCGACTCGTCATATCTATGCGAGCGAGCGACTGACTGACTATGTGATACTTAACCAAAAAAGAGAGCAAATAAACTACCAAGCTACTACAGTATCAAAAAGAGACAAATTAAGTATGAAAAAAAAGAATAAAAGATATAGATGTGGGGTGAACCGGGATCGAACCGGTGACCTTTAGATATTCCGAAGAACTGGAACTGAGGTTTGCGACTTCAGTCTAACGCGCTCCCAACTGCGCCACCGCCCCGTACTTGTTGTTGGCAGCTCTAATATACTAAAATATAAAGGATCTATGCCAAAGCGGCCCGGAAGCCCGAGCTCTAGGCCTGCCCTTTTGATTCTTCCACCGCCGGTATCACGGCTGGTCCCGGTCGCCCACCAGAGTCAACGCCTTGTGTATTATTTAGACAACATCTTCTTTCCTCTTTGCAGAAAGTGACAGTCAAATAGTTTGGTCACGGCTTTTTACAGGGTCGTCCTACCTTTCGACGTCCGAAGCAGCCTTCTAGGGAAGCCAGCGTTTCATGACCTGACATGCTTCTCACATGTCCGTTTGTGCGTCTCCTCCTCTTATGTGTTGCATCTGAGGCATTCTATCATCGTATCTGTATGGCTGAGCCACCGGTAGTGGGCCTTGAAGTCGCCATGGCTGCAGAGGCGGCAAAAATCGTTCCTTTTGCTTTCCGATTCCTCTACGATACCGAGCTTATTGTAGGAACTCGGATGACCTTTTTGAGTACATGGCCCCGTATTAGCTGCAGGATGCTGCTGGATATCCCCAAGTATATATCGTGGCCAAAGAGGACTTTGTTGACGGGTAGCCAGCCTACGTCACCCAATTCTCAATCTTGGAGCCACGAACCCAAATTACGACGCTGTAAGCCAAAAGGCAAAAAGACAATGCGTCACGAGTAGGGTTCGAACCTACGCGGCCGAAGCCATGAGATGGCTTGAATGAATATTCAAGTCTCACCCATTAACCACTCTGGCATCGTGACTTTAATCAATATATCTTCGTAGTTATTTGTGGTTATATATCTACAGTGGCATTTGGCAATTTCGAATGCATGGGTTTGATAGGCTGGCATGTATAAATTAACTAGACAATCTATTTACTTTTTTTTTAATTCTTTTTTCTTTTTTGCAGCTGTCAGACGTCGGTGATTTCGGATTTTGGGCCTTTTGTAGAAGCAATAAAGGCCCAAGTCCCAAGAAACCGGAACTGTACGACCTGTCATGTGCTAATTCAGGAGCAGGAGTCCCCCCCCCCTATGATGCGGCGGATTCTGTAAGTTGCTTGCCTGTTGACAAGCCCAACAGGGAGGTTATTTATTCTTTTGTCTGTGATTTGCTTCCCTTGATTGCTTGTTGTGTGACGGGGACGCACGGAGCTGTTTTCTTTTCTTTTGGTCAAGGCTACTGGAAACTTCGACAACAAAGGCTCAAATATTTGGCCGGGGATAATAAAGTTACGACTGGGTTTAAGGAGTGAGTTTGATTTCGTTTGGCGATGATACTAGTACTTGTTAATGAGTGCAGGATATTATTCCAAATTGTCTCATGGTTCTAGATTTTGCTTTGATTTTACCCAGTATTGGATAGACAAAGATGGGCTATAGGGCTGGTTTGGGCTGGTTGGACTGGGCTGGCTAGGCTAAGCTTGAACGGAATCTTGACCTAAAAACCCTGGAAACACTGCCCAGCCAGCCTTATATTCGGGGGGTCACTCCTTCGTCAGGTGTTCGTCAGGCGTCGTTGTCTTCATTCCTCCATTCCTCAGCCACTTGGTCTAATAAAAATCAAAGGGCCGACGAGCGGGCTTCCTCATGAAAAGTTGCGTAGAACGGAAGTAAGCAAGGAAGGACCCTGCTAAGATGAGTCGGACTTGGAAAGGATAAGGTGAGAATGCTGACTTTAGGGCACATGAGAAATAGCTTCGGCTTTTCGCCACTACTAGCGAGCGGATCAGTAGGATTTTGCTAGGTTTAATAGGGCACATACAGAGTATACTAACTACTAGAACAAAGTGACAGAAAGAGACTTGGGACGAAATAAGTTCCCTAAAAGGTGCCCAATCATACACTCTAGGACCCGCCAACAAAGGCTCTCTGATAAAACCTCAATACAAGTAAGGAGAGTCGGTGCAACGACAGGAAACATATCTCAAAGGGGGTTGGTCTTTGTGGATGTAGAGAGACAATGGCAGAACTAACGGGTTAGATATTTGCGGGCTTCAGGCGATAAGTAAGTAGATGGAGGAGCTGGTCGGGATTTCGCAGCCGGGTTGGGCTCAAGGTCGCCGTTCTACATTTTAGTGCCGACACAGGGAACATGGTTTTCTGGCAGTCAGGCCATTATAGTACTATTGCCTCAAGGGCGGACTCATCTTGCTTGGCGGTTGGGTAACACACGTCGGTTCTAGCTCCTTAGAGTCTATCTTCCTCCGGGCCCAATTCAGGCCTAATGATATTTTCCAAAGTAGTACGCAATAACTAGACAGCCTTGACCTACTAGTACTTGAGGATAAATAGATAACAGAAAGACGCCCCTACTCCCCTCATCACACGGCTCACGTTGATTGATGCCCGCCTTCTTAGGAACATGGGTTCTTGTCAGGGTTTTTGGCAAGTCTCCAGTCTGGTGTGGCATGCTGCCAAGTCTTACTTGGGAAGTCGAAACTGCTACTTACTCCATGTCGACACGGATTGGATTGGATGCATAACGACAATCAAGAAGCACACAGGCATTCGTGCCGAATTTACTGTTATTCCCATTGAGTTAAAAAGGCGGTTTTGTTTAATATCAAGTGTTGGAGAAAAACAAAACGCATATACGCTTTTGGAAGTTTTGCTCGATTCAGGCCTATATTGTATACAGAGCAAAAAAGAAAAAGTAGAGATTTTCATTGCCATTTTTGGAGCTTCATATGTCCCTTTTCACCAGAGCTGATGCGAGTAGACTCCATGTTTTCTTTAGTACGTCTTGGCACATGTCTTATTTTGCCACTCACGTTCATTATGTTAGCTGATTGCTTTACGGTTTGCAATTGCGTGCTTGAAGATAGATTGTCAGAAAAACATCTTAGTTAGTCTGTTTTTAACAAGTTCCCTTGTTTCTTTTTGCTATTGGCCGCGTACTCCAACCAATGGTAGCCCGCTATTTCAACCTGACATTTGCTTTGTTTCGGTGTTGAGAATGGCCCTGGAAGAATGGCTATAGAACTGTGAACAAACAAACAGATATATGCCGAGACAATGTAGCCTGTCTTAAAGCATGAGTTACCGTACCGGCGTCTTGAAGAAGTTCTCGGGTAACCCTAGACACCGGAATTATCTCTGATATAGGGTTATCGACGCCAAACCATCACTAGCATGGACACCGAAAACGCTTCAAACGAAAGTATTTCATGCGAGATAGAGACAAAGGCTTTTAACTGTGCTTAATATTACCCTAATTAGGTAGGTATTCCTGACGCGGCAGTTGACCAGCTTCCCCTCATGGGCACCGCGAGGGAGGTACTGGTATTGAAGGCGCTGTCACTACACCAACGAAGAACTGCAGCATAGCCTGGCCGCTACAAGACGCGTTTAGGTGATTCATGGCTTACCTCTGAGACAACTACTACTACTAGTAGTGGTCTAGGGAGACGGTGGAAACGTTGAATTTGTCGGACAAAACTCTCCAAGTGATCGTCTTGAGCAAGCCTGTGCCGCTTCCTTCTGCTACCCTGTAGGGAAATCTCGTCGAACAAAGCACTATACTGCGCAATTCCACGTCGAAGAAGCATAGAAGAAAAAGGGCTGAACATGGATAAAGCGGCTGGAAAGCAAAGGCTCCTTATTGGGCTTGCTAACCTGTACCTTTGTTGCGACAATTTCCAGGCGAGTTACTCCTTATTTTTCTTTTGAGAAAGTTTAGTACATACTATGTGTGTTAAACTGGCTTCTCAAGCGTAGTATGGGAGTGGCAAGTATATATACACAATATGTACCATGTAAGCTGGAGTCAATGCAACCTTTCAGCCGGCTGCTCTAGCACTTGCATGTTGGGAAAAAAAAAAAGAAGCATACAGGCCAAAGCTGTACATAGCTGTACAAAACATAAAGGTGTTACAAGCTGTAGGGCTACAGTAAGCCTGGGTGTACATGGTCCGTTCACACAATCAAACTATCTCGCCTGTTTTGACAGCTCGCTCGGGTTCGCCCCAAACAATGTCTGTGACCTTTTATTTCCTATAAAGACTAATCCTGCATTCCATGTTGTTGAAGTGAAAAGGGGTGGTCGGCCAGGCACATATTATACAATACAGGGCTACCCATCATAAGGAGAAAAGATTGGAAATTGTATCTAAGGAGTGGGATGTTACAAGCAAGGCTAAAGCTTCCGAGGCACAATTAGGAGTTATTAATCGCAGTGACAAATACGACAAACAGTTACACAGCCCTTTGCTGAGTCCACAGCAACGTAACATTACTTTTCTGCTGCATCAAGAGAATGAAAACTTGGTGGGCTGGTTCGCAACCTGTAAAAACTACCACTAGTAGCATCATGTATACATACGGCTGAACACCACCGGAAAGTCGGCTTCGCTTGGCTTCTAGCTCGTATTGACAAGTACAGGTTGCATTGGTGCATTATCCGTCATCCCATCTTGATGTCTGACAGGCCGCAATAACTAGAAAATCAATAGACGAGAAAAGAGAAGAAACCCCACGCCGCGTCTGACATGCTACTATATAATACTACAGTGCATAGAAAGACGTCCGAGTACTGACCTCTGCGCTGGCAACAGGTGCACTTGTTCGACTACAGCCGAGGCTTCTCAGCCGCCTTGGTGGTCTGCCTCAATTTCCTGTATAAGCGTGGTGCAGTACATTGTGCCGTACGAGGATGCAGTTGGATGCGCCATATTATGATAGATGAAGGTAGATTGTGGCAAGCTGAGAAACCAAGCCTATAACCCATCCTTTTGTCGGTCAAGAAGTAATAGCTAGGCTGTCGGATATTGTGCCAGCACAAGGGCATGTTTTCTGTTTATTCTTTTTCTTCACAACGGCCTAGGAACAGGAAAAGAAAATGACTCCCTAGATTGAGCTATCAGGTCGTGCGGGGAATGTCTGGGCCGCAGGGTGCATGATTCGAAAAGGGAAAAAAAAAATAAGTAAATAAATAAATAGGGAAAATAAGAAAATTGTGCCCTTGATTTATGGCTGCATAACAGTTTGTCCGAGAACCCGAAAGGGATAAGTTTGCAGGGCTCTTTACAGAGTGCAATACCTAACCAGTAACTAGTAAGAAGGTACTTTTATAGAGTAGCAATCTGCCTGGCAGTCGAGCAACACGGGGCGACCTGGTACAATCATGTGTGAGTTGCCCTGTAGGGCAGTGAAGTCTAGGCTGTGGATATATGACCTGTCATATCCTATTATGCAGTTCACTTTTTGTGATTGTGACTAGCAAACAAAAACCTCCTGAGACTTTTACGTTTAGTTCAGTGGTCGTGCCAAAAGGGCGCTTGGAAACAAAATGCTGTAAATCAAGGGCGCACACAGACAAGTTTGGAGCTTGTGCCTATATGCCGCCTAGAATAAATAGAGCCGCCTAGCCCAAATGAAGGTTGCATGTTGATAGAGCAGTGCAGCTGCAGTGGCAGTGGCAAAGCTGGTTCTAGCCTCCGATTCGTTGGGGGTGGATGGCCTTATTTTCGTCCTTTGAGAGCGTCTCAACATGCCGACTTGGACATATATTTACATGCAATGGACGCAAGTTACATGCATCCACATGCACGACAATGCCAGCAGAGCATTGTGATGGAGAGATAGGGCTAAAGCTGTTTTCCGGCTAACGTCATAGTGATGTTTGCTATTAGCTTTTCGTAGTAAACAAAGCAACTGATATAGCTTGAGCGGCACTAGTAGAATACAATGACACCTCCTAGCCAGCTCATGCACCTACAAGCAGTCACTTAGACACAATCAACGCCAGAATACCACTATGCGAGTTTCAGCGTCGTATATCACTATAGTGACCTGTTTTATATTAGCCGTAGGTCGTATGCACATCAAGGGCGGCAAGCGACAGACAAGAACTAATCAAGCAGTGCAGTAGCAAGAATCCTTTCAATCCCTTGCTGGCAGAGTGACAGGTGGGGGGGGGGGGGGGGGCAAAGAGACGTTGTGATCGGATGTTATTGTGTGATTGTTAGGGCGTCGCTGAAAGTCTGCTGGGCAGCTCTCTTTGTTGTTTCTTCAGAGGTGATTGAGTTACTTCTACGTAGTGCTCTAGTTTCAAGCACGGCAGAATTCAATCCGGAAATACCATGTCAGTCGGCAAAGTTTGCTAGTAATTCCTGCTTGCTGGTTAAAGGACCCTTTAAGAGTCAATATTTTGAGCATGTGCTTGTCTTCCAATCGACGTCAAGTACTTACATACTTAAGTACTTACATACTTTCTTAAGTACTTACATACGCAGTAGTACTTTCAAGTCCCTTCTCGTGCCCAAGTACTTTGCTGGAGCTGGACCTGACCGCAAGCCGTTTATTGATTTTAGGCCTGTGTTTCTCTAAACTAGTTAGCAAAGCTAGGCCAAGATCCAGCTCAAGACCAACCGGCGCTATACTGCATCAAGACTAGCACCGACTGACATGGCCTGCTTCCTCTCCTCTGTTGCATCCTGCAGGCTAGCCCTACTATGGTTTAAGCCATGTTTAGACACATCAAGTAAAGTAGTAATACTTTTTATTTTTTATTTTCTACAGAAACTAGGGTCTCCTGTTTGACCCCTCCATTTCCTGTCCTTGTTCCCTTGCTGTCACTCTACTGTGCTTCACGCCGGGCTTTGAGGAATCAGGGCTGAAGAAGGCCAGGCAACCCTGCCACCAATTCCGTCTGTTTTTCAACCTCTTATGCGCCTACAGGACTTATAGTTACCACTCACTACCTTAGTTGTGTACACAAGCTAGTGCTCGGCTTTATTCCCTGGAGCTTCAGTCGTCGCTATGGCTAGCCTTTGTTTCTGTTTACCCATCTATAGGGAAGAAGATTATCACTCTTCACACGGAAACATAACGAATCATGTGTATGCATCGTTCACATTTAGACTTGCAACGCATCGATATGGTGAGCGCGTCTTTGTTGTTTGCTTTGTTTGCAGGTCGTCTTGTCTCTTCTGCCCTATGGGCCCTACGACGCTTTGGGCCCCATCTGCGCATGAGCCCTATGGGCTGGTTTGGACACGGGCCCCACGAAGAAAAGAGAGAATGCAGCTCCTGGCTGGGCTGGGCTGGGCTGGGCTGGGCTGGGGCGGACTGGCCTCGGCAAAAGGAACCAGCCAGCTGCTACTATTATTTCCCTCGACATTTTGCCTCCAACATACCTTGCTGTACCTCTTCTCTCATCATTCCTTTGACACACATAACTGTCGTCTCCAAACAAAGCCTAGGGGAATCAAGGAAAGAGACGACAAAGAGGACATAAAACACAAGACACGAGCAGAAAGACAAGAGAGAGATACAGTCTTATACAGAGCTTCAAAGAACGTTAGCAAAAGTCTCAAGCATCTGATATATAATACTACCATTTACTGTGCAATACACTTGGTAGAGAGGATGTGTAAATACGGTCTTTTCTCGGCGTAGTTCACTTAACTGCGCTATATAGGAAATCGCCTATACACTTCTGGCAACGTCTGAACGGTGCCGACTTTGGTGGAGCTTTATAAAGGCGAGGGGCCGACATCTACACAGTAGGAAGATTTAGGGAGAAGGGCCTTGCCTTGGCTTACGGCCAACATCGGAGGAAGCTAGCTTCGACATACTTGGGATCCCGTGGGTATAGCAGCAGTACTTGATACGCACGCTTGAAAAGCAGTTTATCTAAAGCAAGCAAGCAACTGGCTGGCAAGACGCAGCGTAACCATAAACATAACTGGATGTTGGCCTGGCCACCGACGGAATAATTCTTTGAGGTCATAATGTAAGTAAGTAGGTAATACTAATGCTAATGTGTTGTCAACTTACTTTTTTTTTTCCCTCCAAAATCCTTCAATATCCTGGCCTTTGCTGCCCTGTTTTTCTTTTTCTGATTCCGACCACGTTCCGTCCAACGCCTAACGTTTGTTGTTCTCTCTTATTTGCCAAGTTGTGTTGTCTCGCTCTCATCTCTTTCCTCTGTTTCTTTTCGGGGACACAATCGTTTTTAGTGACAGAGTTGTCTTTAGCCTTGTACTAGATACTAACAATGTACTCCATACTTACGGTGTACTTGAGTAAGCTTTCTTGATGTCATAAGGCTACTTTTTTGAGGCCTCATAAGGATAGAGAAAAAAAAAAAAGAAGAAAAAAAGAAGAAGAAAAGAAGAAAAAGAAGAATAGAAACCCCC
>LKBB01000050.1:22126-45645 GCA_001513885.1 Thielaviopsis musarum
CCCCCCCCCCCCACACACACACACACACACACTATGCGGCATTGAATGACTCGTGAGGTCTGTTGATGTCTACATTATTCTTGTCCCAATAGAAAATACGTTCTCGCCCTTGCGCAGTCATGTATCCCCCCCTAGGAGTCTCCCTTGCCGGTACCACTGCGAGATTTTATTTCCTGGATCTTGACACAATAAAGACATAAAACATCAAGCCCATAATCAAAACTAACAAGTCGGCAACAAACCTACAGCAAATCGGGGTCTACGGAGTACTAAGAGCTGCAAGAAGCCCCCTCTCCTCAGCTGTCTAAAAGACATGTTTGTAAGCCCGCTGCGGCACGGCTCAGACCCGACCAATACTTTGCCTTTAGAGACAATAATGTGAGCCGTCCTGCACCCCGCTGGTTCGAATTATGATTTCCTACGGCAAGGTGGGTGGGCGGTTCTGATAATACTCCGTGGCGTGGTCTTGGGCGTACTTACTGCCTAGAAGGTCCAGCACGCGGGATGCTATCAACATCACGCTGTCGTTTGGCATTTCACTTATCATGTGCGGCTTATTGGGCAGATGCATGCAGATTACCAAAGGAGCTTCTGCCTTGCTGCCCTAAACTCCTCATTATTGTTGTTATTTTTATATTTTACAAATTGCCATGCAGGTATTTTCGGTATCTTCACTGGCTTGGCATACTGCGTGAATGACTACAGCACAAAGCACGGGGCGAGAAATAGCCAGACCTGAAAGATGCGTGTGATTTATATGCGAGTATTTAGTAAGTACTACTAATAAGTTCTCCCTATGCAGCATTCCAGACAAGGCTAATGCAAAGACTAATGCATCGGGGAGCGAAGAAATAGTTACTTGTAGCAAGCTGGACGAGAAGCGGGGAACCTGAATGCAACCCTGTTTATTTGTTTGGTCTTTTAGGGCGTCCAACGTCAAAATTAAGGGAAAAAGAGTCTGGTTATGGGCGGCACAATAGACGGCACAATGGACGGCAGCAAAGGCAAAACCTCCACTGGCCTCCTCCATGATTTCTTTCCGTGCCGTGTTTAGTCGTGGCTCGAGTCGTTACGCAGTAAATATATATGAGTATTTACGTATATACTGGGTATGTACTCTAAGTAAGCAAGTCAAAAGGAAATGCCAGCCAAGCCTTATGCCGTGTTTCAACCGCCGTACTTTTGTTCAAGGTTTGCTTTTTTTCCTCTCTTTTTGTTCTTTGCGGAATAAAGGGCGACCAGTCTACGGAGTAGTAACTTGAAAGGACGGCGTAAATCGCTCTTACTATCAGCGTATTTACAGTGACTTTTCTTATCTTCTGTATTCGGATATACGCCCGTTGATGCAGAGACCGCGCAGCCAGTTAAAACGCGTGCCTATGTGTAGGAAGATACATCCTTTAGTAAGTACTACTACCTTTGAATAGCGGATCCAATTAGGCTGGAATAAGCACCCCATATTAGCCCTGTCCTGTCAGTGCTATTATCTCAGCTCAGCCCTACCAGACAGGCCCTGAATTGGCCAGTCAGGCTTTGTTTTAGCGCTGGCTTCTTTTTAGTTAGGCAAACATGACATTTCCACGGCCTAGAGCCCACGAACCCGAACCTGCTCAATTGAAAACACACTCGTTTTAGGGATACGACGACATGTTGTACGCGCAGTAAAGCGCCTTATCCGTCAAGCTAGCCAATTCTCCAGTATCAACGAATGAGGAGGAGAAGCTTGCTTTTGTCTACAATGGAACGCGGCGATATAGGAATCGCTTTTCCATTATTTGCACTAAATTGGTACTAACGCTGGCAAAAAAAAAAAAAAAAAAAAAAAGCGTGGGAGAACCAATTAATAGAGCCCTAGAAGCCAAATAGTCAATCATTCTGCTGCCTGACTTTGTCTGACAAGTCTGCTTTTATTTAGTTTGCTTCTTTTCTGCTTCTCCGATTTTCTCTTACCTTGTCCGTCCAAAGTTAGCGTTTAATTTTTGATAATTGCTTCGATTTTATGTTTCTTTCCGAGCTAATTGGATAAGACATCTTTCGGTTTTTACAGAGTATACTTTTTCTGGTAGCAGTACCAAGGTTAACATTCTGCATTTAGGCTTTACTTGTCAGCGTGTTGTTGGCCAACTCTTACAACAAAACAGACTCAGAGAGAACAAAACTGTTCTGTAAATATCAGTTTTCTGCAGATTTCTCGTTTTAACTCCCAAAAAAGGAAATGCACTCACCCCGGCTCGCACGTAGAAACAAGTCGAGTACTACGCAGCAAACATGTATCGTTGTTGTTGACCACCTGCCATCAGGTCTTCAAAGCCCGTTTTCTACACCACAGTGTCTGCTATAAGGCCGGTGCTGCTCGTGTCTGAAAGCACAGGCACTCTTTCGATCCGTCCGCCGTTTAGCAAGTCACGCGTAGGTAATGGGCACTTTGTCCTTTGTCTTGTCTTGTCTCGTCTCGTCTCGTCATGACCGTAGCACGTAATACCGAGATTTGGACGTGAACTTTGGTTGTCTTTCCCGGCCAAGTTTAGAAGCCACAACTAATTAGCATGCGCAATCCGCACCAAATCCCCTCCTGCTCGGATAAGCAGGGCCAGCATGAGTTGACACCGGTCTTGGCAAAGAAAAAGGTGGAATGAGGAACAAAAAAAGCGAATGAAGCCGAAACTGGCTCTAGAAACTGACCAAAAGGCTCCAAGCACGAGCACACATTTACTGCATACATGGTTGCAATACGGGGAACAAGGGTGCTTGTCATGCTAATAGCCTAGCATTTTGTCGAGATTCAGGAGGACCCTGGGCTAAAGTTTGATAGCGAGTGTAAGCCCTAGTGATAACCCTACAAACAAGTACTATGTACTTACACTGTACTTACGTCTTATTACTTCGTAGTAAAGTGGCCGGCCTCTTCAAGACTTTTTATGCAAAAGCTAAAGATCAAGGTTGTTCTTTTTGTCTCTCTTGATTCGCATATCTAGTTTTTAAACCTGCCGTGTTTGAGGACACCCAGAAAACCAACCATCTTAATGTCAGAAGTTTACTTACAGGTACACACTTAAGAGTCAGCTTCACAACCTGTCATCCAGAGACTTACTCCACACAGAGAGGAACACAGACGCAGCAGATACAAGCTATAATTTCTCCTGCACTTGTTTTCTTCATAGGAGAAGAGAGGGCACGAGAAAAAAAAAACCTTAGACTTGGTATGAACTTGCAGATTGGCGACAAGAACAAACTTTAACCTGAACGGAAAATACAAAAGTGAATAAATAAATGTGCTCCAGTGACTTCACTTTTCCAGGGTCCTTCAAGGGATGTTGCTGCGAGCGACGGGGATGAAAGTACTGGTGTACCTGGAAGTACTTGAGCAAGTACTACATACTTAAGTGAGTATATAAGTACTGTACTTGTAGCTGATCGACATTAATCTCATCCGTCTGTATCTGCCACTTCAACACCAGTCAAAGCGTTTATTCCGCGGAATAATGTCACAACCTGACTTGGAAGTTTTTCTTTCTTTTCTTGTCCACGTCTTCTTTACTGTACTTCCCTTCCGCCCCCTTTGATAGCGTTAGTTGACAATCCCTTTCCATCTTCTAGTTAGTTTTTTCCCCCCCCCCCCCCATTTTCTATCCACATCCATCTAGCTCCTAACATGTAGTAAACATATAGAGCGTAATTTTTTTTTCTCTAAGTACCAAGTAGTCCCCCCTCCTTCTCGTGCTGTGTCTTTCCTGGGGCTTTTACCTTTTTATTTTATTTTTATTATTATGATATATTTTCTTCAAGGTCTTGGACCTTTAGCAGCTGACCTTGTAGTTTTTCTTTCCTCTTTTTGTTTCTTCTCTCTCGATCATTTGTTTTCTACTCCGTATAGTTGAATCTCCAGGAAACAGCGATGAGAGTTGACAACAAGGTAAAACATGTAGATTATAGGTCCTAGAGGAGTCCCCAAAGATAGGCACTTGCAAGCGGGGTTGAGCTTCTAGCACATCTACCGTTGCGTCATAGCAACGCCGACGATGCCATCCAAAACTGCCGCTCGAATTAACGATGCTACAGAGACGGCTCACGGAGTAACAAAGGATGCCTCTGACGACTCACGACCTTACGAAAACGACGACATACATTTTAGGCGATTCCCTCTTCACATATTTGTGCCCAGATGTGCCGACAAAGGATGAAGTTGGTGCGTATTCTTTCGCATCCATAGTCGCCGACCGTGGAGCTGGTTTGTGAAGTTGCCACGCTAATAATGCACAATATCTGCAGGCGAATATGAATTTCGCCCTCGGTTGGAAGATGATTCTGCAGACTGTAGAATCATGCCATTAGATTAGTCCTCACCCATTAACCCGGACCCTAAAGTTACACTACTACCATTATTTACTGTATGATGCGAATATAATCTGCTGTGTCCTAGCCAGCCCTACTACATGTATACTCTATTGAGTAGTATTTATGTAAGTAATTAATTGATATTTCTCCGTATTCTACTTGTACTTAATTATGTGGATGACTAAGTCAATCATGAATTACTCGACAGGTATAGTCTTCCTACGGAAATATGTCAGGTTGATATACTATATATATATAGTAACATAAAGACTTTAGGTAATCTCTAACAGCCAACAAACAATCCAAAAGTTCTAATAACAACTTAAATAGAAGATGGTGCATACCTTTACTTCCGATACGCTATGCTTAAGAAAGGGAGACAGTAGCAGCAAAAAGCGCTCTCAGCTAGGCTGGACATAGTGTGTAGGGATAAATAGAAAGAGGGTAGGACAGTAGGCAGAGGAGCAACTAGGTCAGTGGAAAGGTCTTTGACTATGAGATTCTCAGATTACGAAGTACAGTGTAGTGTTTTAAAGTGAGCATGAGCCGTCTGGTATCTTCTTGCCTCCACTGACACAAACAAAATCAAATTAGGGTGTGTTAGTAGTAGTAGTAGTAGTACTAGTAGTTAGGTCTTGAAGTCTTAGGACATCTCTCTCATCTGGCTCAGATCAACGTCACCTGTCGTTCCTCGAGCTCTCGGCGAGGCGATGTGCCCTCGCATAAAGGGAGGCGCACCAGTGATATTTCTTAAGAAACTCAGTCACTCCAAAAAATTGCTTCGTTAAAGCCCGGCTAAGAGGGCCAAGGGCTCATGGTAGAGCCTAAACATAGAACATGCATATTTTCCAAACCACTGAGGTCCCAGCCATGACTAAACAGGCAAACAAAAGAGAAACTTAGACTTGTGGCAATATGGCTGACGGCGTGATTGGGCAGCACGAGAAAAGGAAACAAAAGTCAAGAAAAATAAGGAAAAAAAATCGAGCATCGGGGACTGGAAAGCCTAGCTTGCTGGTCAAGTTTGTAGAAGCAAGCAAGCAAGCAAACGAGCAAACAAAGCAAGGCGAGAAGACACAACAGCGCACATAACAGCGCAACGCAGTACAACAACACGACAAAGCAAACAGATGGTTCCGCTGTCAATGGTCAATACATGGACAATGGCCTGACAAGTCGCAGCTACGGAGTACTGTTTTGATTTGTTTGGTTTGGGTTGATCGCGTTTACAGGCAAGTAAAATAAAGAATAAGAAAAAAAAAAAGCCTGTCCGCCGCTCTGGAGAGTAAAAGTCAACGATGAAGTTGTAGCCCTACAGCACTGATATTCGCCTATAAGTGACTACGAAGTATCAAGTACATGCGTCTTGGGTTGTTGCTGTGCCGGTTATCAAGGTATCTAATACTATGGAGCTGAGGCGTTATGTAAAAACGCATTTCTTGCTAATAACTCCCTAACGCTACCAAACTTTTCCCTTGAGTTTGCCTGCTCTGTTCTTTCCAGCATGTGTAATCCTGGTTAGGGTGTCCGAAGAAGAACAAAGAAGAAAAGTTGGTGAGAAGAGCAGGTGGGTGTACGATGTTAAAACAACGCCCTGTATGTTTAAACACACCCAGTATATTATGTACACACCCAGCAATCTACAGTACATAGTTGTTTTTCTAACAGAGAACAAGAATAACAGTACTTGGAATAAGCACAACATTTGTCTTGTTCATAGTATATCTATTCTAAGCGATGAGTTCAACTACTTTTTTTTTTTTGGCAGCGGAGAGAAAACTGGTATTATTTTGATGGTAATTTCGATCAGGTTGTCTGGGCCGTCGGGTTTCTTCATTAATAACACAAACCCGCTTGCTTTCTATGACATGACACCAAGGACAAAAACAAACACGGCACCGAAACCACCAAATCAGACAAGACGAGAGAAGGAAAGAAAAAGCTCGATCTTTTTTTATTTTTTTTATTGATTTGGCTTCTTGTTGCCGCTGGCAAGCGAGACGAGACGGGCTGCTGCGGCAGGAAGCCAAACCAATAAATGAAAAAAAAAAGAAAGCAAGTACGAAAAAAACACACAAAATACCGAGTAAATATGGTTGCTTTTGAGATTCAGCTTTAACTCACCTTTTTTCAAATAATTTATCGTGTATTGTAGAACTTGTTGTAGAACTTATCCTGATATCCATAATTCATTCTTTCCATGCTTGTCTGATTTCTTTTTTTCCTTTGCCCATCTTTGTGCCTGCCCTACTTTTGTTCTTTGCTTCGGTACGCACATAATACGTACACCAAAACGCACGCAGCGAGTGTGCCTTCCTCAACTTGACAAGGAAAGGAAGAAAAAGAAGAGAAAGAACTCTGCTTCCCGCTTTGCCCTGTCCTGTGTATTTGCCGTGCGGATGAATTCAATAATATTTTAATTGTTCTTTTTTTTTTCCTCCCCTCCCCTCTTCTTTTTTTTTTCTTTTTTTTTTTTTTTACATCATGGATCATCTTTTCCCCATCCTCTTTGGTTTCATTTTTTTTCTTCTTCCTTTTAACGTCCGTCTGACAGGCCAATCGGGATTTCCACCATCAAATTCAGAACTTGTTTTATTCATTTCTTTTTTTTTTCCTTCATTAATTTTACTCCCGTCGCATTTCCCATTTCGACCAGCTGTTTTCTTCGACTACTCCCGCAAATTCTACGGTTTGCGACTAAATTCACTGCTGTGTCTCGCCAAAGATTCATCTAATCAAGCCAAAATAAACTATACTAAAATCCATCAATCAGATTACATCACGACAACACTTAATCACAACTTCAACTCAAACCTGGACAGACCCTGTAAAGTCTACAATTACGGCTGCATTTCATCGAGGTCTTCTCCTCCGACCCATAACTGCCTCCCACTAGCTGCTTCTCCGCCTCCAGTGCGGCGTGTCTTGTTCAACTTCAAGCCGGCTCTACTAGATTTCTTATAGCCTAAAGCAACACGATCGCAGCCTCATCTTCGGTTCTAAACATTGGACAATCTCGGCTGTCACTCCCTTCTGCTCGTTTGCTTATACCGTGCTGTGCTGCTTGCTCTGTCTTTTGTCGTGCTTTCTTCCGCATAGTACAGTACAGTCCACTACCGCCAGTCAGTCTTGGCTTTTGTCTTCTAGGTCTTTGTTTCTGTTTCCTGTACTCCTCTTGTGTCAAATCTCAAATCTCGCCTTGGACTAGCCCGCTCAGCCCTAGCAGTCACTCACGCAACTCGCCCTACCTTACCTGCTTTTAATTATTTTCTTTTTATCTCTTTTTTTTTTCTGGTAAATCCATCCATCCTTCGACTCGCTGAACTAGGTCTTCCTTCCCTTTGTGTTTCTTTTTGTCCGCCTCTACGAAATCGACCAGAAGCTAAAAAGCCCACTTGCTGCTGCCCGCTTTTTTCTTCTTCGCTCTTTAGTTCAAGCTCAACCTAACTTTCTTCATACTTAACTTGCCGCTTGCTGCTTCCCTGTATCTCTGAACTTATTTTCCGCTGCTGTTGTATACAACACTAGCTTATTCCGACTTCTTACCTCTTCTTCCCGCCTGCCCTTTCACGGTGTGATGGTCTCTCTTGCTCAGTTGTTCCAAGCCCCAGATCCTCACCCACCCTTGCTTACCTGCTGTTTGTCCTAAGATCGAGACAACCAGAGGCAAACCAACCCACCAAGATTATTAGTCTCGCCCTCGACCTTCTGTGCAACTAACTGGTCAGCCCGCTCGTTGCTGTGCTTGTGCCGCCCGTTATTCGGCTTCAACTAACACGGCGGCCTCATATTCAACTCTACGTTGCTCAAAATCATTTTTTTCAAAAATGGAGATGCATCGCCAATATCGCAATGGCGTCCCCGCCGTCCATATCGACAGCAAAGGGCCTGTCGCACCCTACGGCTTTCCCTCCACGTCTAGAGCCATCAACATCCCCAATGTGCCACAAGAGCATCACGTCCCCCCGCCTCTGCCACCGCCTAGAGAGCCGCTGACAGGGCATTCGACAATGGACTCTCAGTCGCAGTATATGCGTTCATACTATGATGGACCTCGCCCTCACAACTCTTCACTATCTTCAATAGCCAGCAGTAACTATGGCAGCATGGATGGATCCTATCATGATAGTCGCAGGAATCGCAAGCGCCGGGATAGTTTGAGCCACGCTACTGACGAGGGCTACTCGAGTTTGTCATCTACACGGTAAGCTATACACTGGAGATTGCACACGCTGATTTCTCATCTCAAGCTAACGAATATCATAGTCTTCCGTCGCTATCAAAGGACTTTGGTCTTTTGCATGCAAACTTCCACCCCACATCCGCCGATGATCATGCTAGTAGACTGAAGGATAAGCTTGGCCACCATATTCCAACAAAAGCGGCACCCAACCGTGGCATTTCTCGTTCGTGGACCGAGCTTCCTCCTATGCGCCCTCAGCTAAACAACGCTTCGCTCCCGTCGCTCCATCATTCTTCCGTGCAAATTCCTTACAGACCACTGACGATGGATTCGCCGCCCACCGAGTCATCCAACGCATCTACCGGATCTCCACACATGCCCTCTGCGCCTTTCCCGTTCAGCGGCCGTCGACACGGCGATGGCTCTGACTACGACCGCTCACCGCCGCACCGCCACACCCACTATGGCCGCGAAAGCCCCGTTGACGATAGCGAGATGCAGCGCCTGAACCTTTCCGACCGAGAACGCATTGGCATGAAGCGCCGTGCCTCTTCACCGCTTGATGTTGACAACCCGCTTCCGCCTGCGCCGTCTCAAGTCGAGATGATGCGCCGCAGAGAGCTTCACTGGGGCTCGCCGACGACGCGCCTCAGCACCATTCCGCACTCTCCCATGGGGACCGCTGGTGGCCAATTTCCCATGGCCGGAGGGGTATCCAGCTATGACCGCACTTCTCCGGGTGGCTACTCTAGCGGTACTCTGTCGCCTATGGGTGATTCCATGGCCGCTTCTCCGTATGGCCATGGCTCTAGCAACTCGCCTCTGAATGTGTCTCCTCGCGGGTCTATTTCCCGTGGTGGTCCTCCGCAGCGCAACGGAAGTGTTGCGTCACCGCGGCGTGTCAGCGAGCTCAAGGGCGATGGCAACAAGCTTACTAGTTTCCACATGTGCGAGTGCTGCTCCAAGAAGCCGAAGAAGTTTACAACCTTGGAGGAGCTTCAGTAAGTTTTCTTTCCCTCCGCTTGCTTATTTTACGATATAATTTCTAACTCTATCACAGTGCTCATGAAGCTGAAAAGCAATATGAGTGCCAGTACTGTGGTAACCGTTTCAAGAACAAGAATGAAGCCGAGCGCCACCAAAACAGTTTGCACGTCCGGAGACATAGCTGGAGCTGCAAGACACTGGACGACTACACCAAGGCCTTCCACGAGAACCAGGCCAGCGGTGGTAAGCTTGATACATGCGGATACTGCGGCAAAGACTTTGAGCGTCATGGCCAACTCAGAATGGACGGTATTACGCGCGATGCCAACGACCAGGACTGGGAGGAGCGTGTTCGCCATCTCCAGACAGCACACAAGTTTCGCGAGTGCAACAGCAGCAAAAAGTTTTTCCGTGCCGACCATTTCAGACAACACCTGAAGCATAGCCACTCGGGAACGAGTGGCAAGTGGACCAACCAGTTGGAGAATGCATGCATGCGCGACGAGAGTCCGCCTCAGAAGATGTAATCTCATAACTGTTTCCGCGAGAAACAAGTATTGGGCATTGATATGCCGTGTCTTGAGATGGTCTGCCTGTTCATCATGGCTGTTGGGCCATTATTGACCAGAGAAAGTATCGGTTTTTGTGGTTTTTTTTTTTGCCAGCCGTGAGTGATGACATCCTTGCAGTTTGAGGTGTCAGCTCTGGGTGTTTGCGTTTTTCCTTTTTTTTTTTTTTTTTTTTTTTTGGTGCAGCGCCGTGTGTTTGTCTCAGAAAAAACCCTTCTTTTTTCAAGTCTGTTGCCCTACAATGCAGCCCTGAACACATTTCCATTTGTTCTACCACCCCTCCTGTTCTAGCACAAACGACGGCCTATATGCGAAGACAGGTGGTGTAGGCAATCCAACCAAACGGCCATTCGCAAGCTCAGCTCGGCTAGCAAACAGATGGAGCTGTGTGCGGCATCCAACAGACGCATGCAAAAAGTGACATGAAAATGGAGGCGTTGCTGCAGACAGACGAAACACTGGAGGCTGCCTTGTGGCCTTTTGTCTCCAATCCCAAGTACAAGCGATTGGTAGTTCTTTTGTCAGGCCGAGTTTACCGACCTACTTACTTAAACGACAAAGTACCATTTTTCTTTTTTTTTTTTCGCTCTCTTGTCGACGCCTCTATGTCCCACCTCCCGTCTCGCTTGTGTCTTTGTCTAGCCACGCGAATATGGTTGAGAGACAATAACGAAACGAGAGAACAAGGGGACAAAAAGGCGACGCCCACTCACATCGCATTGCCTGCCTTATTCGCTGGTTTATTGTCTTTTCTTGGTTTGGAACTCAGCTCTTTTTTGTCTGCTCGCGTTCACGCTGCACCTCCACCAACTTTGCAGTGCGTGTTGTACATGCTTATTTACAATTGCGTATGCTGTACAGCCTTGTCAGCGTTGATATATTGTGCCGCTCTTAACGGTAACCCTGACAGCAAATAGCAATATCCACAACGCGAAAAGGAAACAGCAACTGCTTCGGGTGTTGCTTTTTTTTTTCATGCACATTTCATTCTCTGGGGCTATATGACGCAAACACTGCACCGAGAGACTTGTCGGACTGGCTTGAAGATTTATTGGCTATTTGTCTGTTATCTCCTTTTTTTAGCTATTCGAAATGCCGAGAATGCTGCGATGTTGTTGTTTGGCAAAAGCCAAAAAGACAGTAATGGCTGTCACGCTGCTTTGAGCATATACCCCGACAAGCGAGCAAACGACATAGAGGCTTTTCTTGCCCTGACCCATTATGCTCTTGTCATGGGGCCCATCAGGAGCGAGTATATTTGCATTACACACATAAGTATTTCATTTACGCGGCATTCCCATGCAGATATTCTGCCGACCAGACGCATCGAACTCCCTTGCTTTTTCTGCTTTGATCGTAACGAGCACAACGGAGAGGCCGGGTGTTGCTGCGTGTGTCCACTTTCGGTGCTTCTTTTCATTATTTTTCTCTTCCATTCTCTTCTATTTTCTTTTTCCCTTCTTTCTTTTTTTTGTCTTCTTTTTTTCTTCTTTTTTTCTTCTTCTTTTTGTTTCTTTTTGTTTCCACTCTACGGCCTTAATGATTCTTTTTATTCATCTTCCCCCGGGGACCTTGTAGATGGCCAGGACACACATATGGCTTGTCTATTTCCGTTTTTCTTTTCTGAGCTTTGTTTTTTTTATATCAAGAGTCTTGTCTTGCCACTCATAGCACACAGTGACAACAAGCTACGCATCTCTTGATCGTTCCGGCGTTTGGTGGCTTTTTTTTCTATTCTCTTTGTTCACTTCAGACGCGTTTGCTTTTTTTCTGGTCTACTTTAATGTTTCTCGCATAGTATTATTTCTTCTTAGTTTGTCATGACGGAAAGTTAAAAGGGGCATAATGGAATCCTCTTTGTTTGATATTGGGTATTTTTGGGTATATCGAGACCACCACAAAAGGTGCACATTCATTTGCTTGAGTGTGAGTATGTCTCGATTTAACATGATGGGTTATTGTTTTATAAAAACCCTGGAATTGATGCGTGGAGGGTGAAGCCCTTGATTTCATGGCAATATCTTGTGGGCTAACGGTTTATTTGTTTGGTGGTATAAGAAATACGATACCTATAACATGGCAGATGAGGTTAGCCAACCGTGAATAAAAGCAAAAACATTGAGTTCACTTCTAGTAGTAGCATCCCCCAAAAGATCATTGTGGTGTGAGATGGGAACGTGATATACTATACTATACTAGTATTTGTTTTCACAGACAACAGCCAGCAGCTGATGACAGTAGCCAAGCAAGCTTTCTGTAGCAGTCATGAATTTCCACGGAGCCGAAGAAGAAAGAACAGATCTTGTGGAACCCCGCAATCGTGGGGGTCATTTAATGGACTAACCCAACCTCACCATAGACAAGTAGGAATGGATGTTTATCGTATTTGATTCTTCAATGGGGTTATACGTGAGTAAGTAGGTATGTATGTTGGGGCTGCATGGGAAGTGTGCAGAAATCACGAAATGGAAGAATGCAAATCAGGGCGAAGTAGACGATCAAGAAAACGGGATTGGGGCATTAGGGTCGGGCCAGGTCAAAAGGGGACCAGGGCTAGCCTTGAGCTTTGAGTTTTCTTTTTTGTCGTCGTACATATTGGAAAGGAAATGAAAGAAAAGAAAAGAAAAGAAAAGAAAAGAAAAGAAAAGAAAAGAAAAGGAAGAAAGGAAAGGAAAGGAAGGAAAGGAAAGGAGAAGGAAGGGCAAAGAAAAACAAGATCGCGAGCGAGCAATTAGGGAGTGAAGAGAGGTAGTAATAAAGAGTGGTATAAATGGCAAAGAAAGGTAAGAATACAGCAAGGCTGGTTGGCAGAATACTTGGAGACTGGAGATGGGGAAGAAGAACACACTGCGTACTATGTGTTTATTCAAGTAGCACATCGCATAGAGCAAACACCGAGACAACAGGCGTACAAGTATACTTTGAGTCTTTGCGCAACAAGGCGAGCTGTTAAATGGGAAATGCTTCAGTCATGGTCGAGGAAAACCAGCCAGTATTCCTTACCACTGCCACCTCGTACCTCCCAACGGGGTGCCTGTAAATTCTCGGCGCAGTACAACGGCGGCCCAGCCACCGAACCACCGACATCCAGCAGCACAGGCGGACGAGCACATGGGAGGGAGTAAAAAGGGAATTACCACTAGCAGTGGTGCTGGGTTGTTGCACTTCTTCTGTAACTTGTAACGGCTGCTGCTGCTGTTGCTTTTATCGTGCGAATGCAATGGATTGATGAATATCACGACAGCGCATGATTGAATTTATGCAGGACAAGGGCGCTGGGGTTTTTTATTCTTTTTTTAATTCTTTTTTATTCTTTTTTTTTATTCCTTTTTTTATTCTTTTTTATTCCTTTTTTTATTCTTTTTTATTCCTTTTTTTATTCTTTTTTTTTTTACGGACAGCACGAATGAGGCTGCAGGACAGACAGCAACAAGCAGAGCAGAGCAGCAAGCCAGCAAACCAACAGCCCGTTCTGTCAGGCGGAGGACGCAAGTAAGTAAACAAAACAATGTGCCGCCCCACTCACACCCTAAAAAAAAATAAAAATAAAAATAACAGAAGCTTTTAACTTAATTTCTGTAGGGATAAATTGTTTCTTTCTCTCCTCAAACATTATCTGGCAAAAGAAGAAAAAAATCCAGCTATTATCTACAGCAGCCCCAATATAAGCCATCGCGATTCTAGAATCCAAGTGCACTTTGTTCCATTCCTAATCTTGACCCAATCCAACATAATTCAATCCTATCGATAATCAATCAAAGCCCCTCCTCATCATCCCTCCCACTCATCCCGCCCGGCTAATCAATCCCGGAATTTTGGCTGAGGGCCTTTTTCTTCTTCCTGTTCTTGTTCCGCTGTTTCTGTTCTTCTTGCTCTGCGCTTTTACTAAGCCCTTTGAAGTTTATCAGGAACCTTTTTTTCCCCTTTGCTCTTTCTCACTTGCTTTTCCCTTTTCCTTATTATTCCTTTTTCGCTCGCACGGCTCTTTTTCAATTTATTTTCTTTTTATTTTCGTTTCCCTTCTTCCTCGCCTTGTTTCCCTTTTCCTTCGTCGCCTTACTTTTACTCTCGCCCGCCTTTTCTTGCTTTCTTTTTTTCTGCCGCTGCTTGATTTCTTATCGCTGGATTTACTTTACCCGCCCCACTCAAAAAAACAATCCTTATTTCTCTCTTTTCCGGTCTTCCTTCCTCTCTACGCAGACCCCTAGGTGGATAAAACACAACCACAAAAAAACTACGCAGTATAACCGTCTGGCTCTATTCGGCTCCCTATTGCGAAAAAAAAAATATTTTTTTAAAAAAAAAAATAGAGAAAGAGTAACGGTGAAGCTGCTTTGCTGTGGTGCCACACATACGGTAACTTGATTTGATGGACGACGATCCGCTAGCAAAGAGCCTGAAGACGCAACGCCTCAGCTTCATCAGTAGGCTGCAGGAGCTAGAGCAAGAAGTCCAAAACTTTCCTGTGGCCGCCGAAGAGCCCCGCTACGGGCTGAGTGGTAGCCTTGCCGAGGAGGACGAGCCGGCCGACTCGTACAAATACGCCGAAGTCGATCCCGATCCCGAATTCCGGGCCGACGTGCCTGCCAAGTCGGCGCCCGTGTCGCCCGTCAGTGATAGTAACCCACACGAGTTCCGCATTCGGCCGCGCCAGCGCCTAGATCGCGCACTTTCGTTTATGGCGTTGAACCGCATCCCGGGTGATGACGAGATCTACGTAGGCGGGTAAGTTTGTATCTGACGGTTTCTTTTCATATCTTCATTTTTCTTCTTCTTCTTTTTCTTCTTCTTCTTCTTCTTCTTCTTCTTCTTCTTCTTCATCACCTACCTTTTTCTCTTCTCTCCCTTTCTCATGTCGTCTCCTTTCCTTTCCTCTCTTCTCTTCTGGCCCTGTTTAGCTTGGCTTTAGCTGAGAGCTGCAACCGCTATAAAAGCCGGTGAGGCTGAGGCTGAACCTAAACCTGAACCTGAACCTGAACCTGATCGAGCAAGCCAATCCATCAGGGAAAGCAAGCAATCAATCAATGCATCATCCAACATGCATGCCCTTGCCATGCTTGCTATGCTACGCTACGCTGGTTAGCTGATTGATTGTGTTGCTTGTTCATCCTATCCACACATATCACCTATCCCGCCTCTTCTTTTCCTTTTTGATATTTGATTCTTCTCTCGTTTATTTCCATCACCTCGCCTTGTTTCGTCTGCTCCCGTCGAACCCTGACTTGCCGTACCTTATTTCCTCCACCTTGCCATCTAGCTCTTTCTTTTGTTCTTTTTTTATTATTCTTTTTTTTTTCTCTTCTGGATTCTCGCCCTTGCTTGTTCTCTGTTCTAACCTTCTTCTTAGCGTCTTCGCCCTTAAGCGGACACAAGCCCTGCGAGATCATGGCATCACTCACATCGTGTCCGTCCTGGGCAACATGGCTGAGGATGCTGTCAAGACTGATGTGTACAAACATCACCGTATAGAGATTGATGATATGGATGATGAGGATCTGCTTATCTATCTACCCGACGCCGTGCGCTTCATCGACGAAGCCTTGAGTTCCAACCCGCCACCAGATAAAAGTGAAGACGACGACAAAAAACCTGGATCCCCCGCAAACGAACCCGAATCCAAGGCTACAGCGCAAGAGCTTCTGACCGAAAAAGCTGACATCCCGTTGAGCGGCTCCGTTTCTGAACCCGCTACTCCCGCTACTAAGAAACCTACGACTGTGATACCTGCCGTCGCCGCAGCTACCACCACTGATGCGCCCCGTCGTAATGCCGTCTATGTCCACTGTGCCATGGGCAGATCACGTTCAGTCAGTGTTGTTTGCGCCTATCTGATGTGGAAATACCCTGAGTACTTTGGCCTCTCTGCCGCTGCTGCAGCCGACCCCACGCGCCGGTCTCGCCGCCGTCTCTATGGCCACGAAGCCATGCTTGATGCCGTGGAGTGGGTGCGTCGTGGCCGCGACATTGCCGACCCTAACCCTGGATTCCGTGAGCAACTGGCCATGTGGTGGGAGATGGCATGTCCCGATGATATTGAGAACCATCCTATTTACCGTAAATGGGCCTTCCGCCGCGAGGTTGATGCGTCAGTGGCCTGCGGCATGGCGCCCACGATGCTGCGTTTTGAGGACGAAGAAGACGCTGCTTCCCGCGCGCGTCTGGAGCTTGCCGACGACGAAGACCCCGAAGCTGACGGCGAAGGCATGCCGCGTGGCGCCAAGCCGCCGCCACAGCCCAGTTTGCGCTGCAAGATGTGCCGGCGTACACTTGTCACAGCGCCCTTTATCACCAGCACCGACCACCTGGACCCGTTTGCGCCGTCAGGCATGAGCCCCGACATTCCCTGCCAGCACTACTTTATCGAGCCGCTGGGGTGGATGCGTGAGACGCTGGAGGCGGGCGAGCTGGAGGGCCGGTTGCTGTGCCCGAACAAGCGGTGCACAAGCGCGGTCGGCCGGTATTCATGGAAGGGGTTCCGATGCTCGTGTTCGGAGTGGGTGACGCCGGCATTTAGTTTGCAAAAGAGCCGCGTGGACGAGGTCAAGGAGTTGCCTATGGGTCAGAGGATGCGCGAGCTGGGAATCCGGCGGCCGCCGAGACACCAGAACCTGTAATTCCTTCATGTTTCTTTTTTTTTTTAATTCACCCATTTGTTTTATTTGGCTGCATTCTAACTTTCCTTTGTTGTGTTTTTTTTTCGGTTTTATTTGGCTTTATAACATGTATATGAGGATGAGAGAGGAGGGGGGTTGGCTACTAATAGAAGAAAGATTCAGCGGTGGAGACTAAAAGGACAGCTGGGTAAGCGAGGAGATCAGGAAGCGGACTACATTGCATCTGTACATGAAATGATGGTGCTTTCTTGATTGAGATCTTGGCTTAGCATGAGTCTATGGTTTCTATGGTTGGGATTTAAGGATGGGACGGGATAGGTCGGAATGGATAGTTAGCATCAAATACTATATTGCATTTTTATTATTACATATATTCAGCAGACTTGATGTTTTCAGAGTGCATTAAAGTCCAAGCAGCCGTGCTTTGTGGCCATCTATATGCTATGGGGCATAAAAAAGCCTATACTACTAGTATCAGCATGCGAGAAGGAGGGGATGCACAAGTGTCGGCTGGACGCGCGCGGCGGCGTAGGACAAGGACAAAGATTTTGGACCAGGGAAAACACACAGGGCACTGACTTTTCCAAGCTTAAAAGGGTTACACGATGTCGTCATTTGCAGCAGAGAAGTGGCAGTGCCATTGGTAGGACTTACTCGTGACAAATAACCACTTTGCTGAAAGTATCTGTTACAATGGGTTAAGGCGGTAGGGCAAAAACGGTAGGGCCCTACAGAGTGTTTGCTACACAGGCTCTATCCCGCAGATGCATGATCAAACTGCGCCCTGGATGGCTCTGTCCCTCCCCTCCCCGATTAGGAGATTTATTCGACACCTACTCAAGTATATGTGTAAGTCCCAAGGGATAAAAGACAGCTGACGGGGCGTGTGCATTCACAAATGCTGCAGAAGATATTTCATTCTTTTATCAGTACTCTGTACATGAAAATACGCGGCAGGGAAAACGCGTTTTACCAAGAGGAACAAACGATGGGGAAAAAAAAAAAGGGTTCATGTACTGGCGTGGCTAGATATATTGCTTCTGGTCATTGTGACGCTCTTACTAATTTCTTTTTTTTTTTTCGGTCGCTTTTTGTCTTGAGTTCCCTGACTTACGGCTCATGGCCCCAGAGTATATGCAAGTATATACTGGCACAAGCATCTTCGGCAGCCTGCTTGGCCAAAACAATGATGTAGTGCGTGAATGGAGAAAGAGCCAAGGGCAAGGCTGGCTCTTGGGCTTGTTCTGTAAGCCTGTCTTTCTTTTTTATTGCGCGCAGTTGAGCCGTGTTGAGGGAATGGAAAAGCTGATGATGATCTGAAAAGAAGGAAAAGCTGGGGAAAAGGGAGAACAAGGCGGCATCATTTCCAGACATGTCTGCCTCGATTCCATGATGGAGGGTAAGACAGGCTTTCTGACTTCCGTCGGACTCAAGAGAATCATATTTCCATGTTTGTAACAAGGAATATGATACCTCACCATGGACATATCGCATTTCAGTAATATTGTAAAATGTCCGCTGAGACTTTGGGCTGGAATGCCCTGGAGTCAAGGCATTGACAGAGACTTGTAGCAGAGTAAGACATACTGATAGGAAGAGAAAAAAAAGAAACTACTTTGTACAATAGATGTAGAATAACAATGGGGGCAGTTTGTCCGCCTTGGTATTTGACATCCAGGCCTTTTCCGACCGCCGAGTGGCGTGATGGGCGGAAGTCCGTAACTACCGACAGCTTTACTCGGCGCACTCCACCACGACAATCTGGCCATGACTACGCAGACTCCATGCCCTAGGTTTAGCAGGCACAAAGTGGTATTATGACCAGCGAATGGGGGGAGCGCACCGGCACAGAAATCATGACTTTTGGCCCAAAGAGCACCAAAATGGAACTCACATGCCAACCACCATGTATCCCTTGATAAGTACTCTATACGGCACAGCACAGTCCAGCCGGGGCCTCATTTCTTCGGCGTGCCTTGTGGGACGCTCGGCCAAAAATCTGCTTTGGCCATGCGCTCGCGGTTCAGCTGTGACTGCTGGTGCTGCCGCTTGGCCAGCTCGAGATCACGGCGTTTTTGCTTTCGGAGGTTGTAGAATGTCCTGTTCACGGGGTTGTCAGCTTTTTGTTTTCTCTTAATGGTAGTATAGCTGGTCCGGAAATCGGGCATACTGTACAAGGGCAAATGTGCGTGGCTCGGGAGTTGATGGAGAAGCCTGGGGATAACTAGGGTTAGCTCATGACAACATTAGCTCGCAAAGAGGTCACTTCACGTCAACGTACCGTCTCCTTTGGACTTTCCTCCTTCTTCTCTATCTTTTCATCAACCTTGTCGTCCTTTTTGTCCTTTTCTTTATCCTTATCGCTGTCCTCCTTGTTCTTTTCCTCTTTGGCCTTCTTCTTTGCCTCGTACTCTTCTTTCAGCTTGGCAATCTCCTCGTCCATGGCTTTTTTCTTTTCTTCCTCCAGCCGCTGCTTCTCTGCCTCGGGGTCCACGAGCGGTGAGCAGAATTTCTTGTCCTTGAGGTGAATCGGACACACATAAAAGAAGTCCTTGTTGCAAGAGGAGGGTTGTTAGTTTGTTAGGGTTTACATGGTGCTGTGGAGCTTGTGGTTGGAATACCTTTCCGTCGGGGCCCTCGGAGAAAAGAACTGTGATGGTTGCCTTGTAACAGATATCACAGCCTTTGCTAGCCGTGTCGGCAACGCGCCGCGAAACGTATTCGTTCGGAAATGACATGGTGAAGATGAAGATAAGCTTGCTGCTGGTGGCCCAACGCGTGAGAACTCAAAATAGCCGTGGAAACTTCTAGCAAACAGGCTCTGAATCCTGGTTCAAAAGCAAGACAAAGTTGCGGGTGTTGCTTGGCGCTTCAAATGGCTATGAAACTTGAAAAAAAAACAAAAAAACGCAAGTCCTTTGCAGTGACATCACAGCCGCAAGCGTGATGCTATTCGCAGCGCGCCACACTTGTTGCATCTGTTACGGAGTATGTATCTCCAGCTTCAACATCAACGCCACACCCTGTAGTCCAGATCTGTGGCGTCATAAAGCTGCCAGCCCCACATATCTAGCGTCTGCGTAACGACGAGGTGTTGCTCCTTTAGGTACACTGCTTGCCAGATTTGGGCAGATTTACTTTGCGACGACGCGGAATCTGCTCTGTGCAGGTTCGCAAGGAAACCACTAACTACGACTTGACTTTTTTCTAGACGGCAATTGCCTCGCGCGTTTGGATGGACTTTTTTTTTTTTTTTGGCAAACACGGATTTCTTTTTTTTTTTTTGCTTCCATCTCGATCTTTTTTACTCACTTCTTAAGAGATAATTGACTTATCTTGCATTTGTTTTATTCCATCCCGAGTTTTCATTTCCTCATCTTTTTTTTTGATAGCGATTGCTTGATTTCCGTCACACAATATCATCGCAATAAGAAAAAAAAAGCATGTCAAATCTTGATTCCGAGAGGCTGAGCCTCGTCTTCCAGTCCCGGCCAGATATTCTGGCTGGTATCAAGCGTGCTGCCGGTAAGTTTTTGCTTATGCGATTTGTGTAATCTTTAGATTAATCAGCACAGAGTACTAACTAGCTCACGTTTGGCTGCAGATTCGCCCGATCGCGTCGCGCTTTTCAACAACATCGCAACCTTTGTATATGACCAACTGCACAGCTCCGACGAGCCCTCTTCTAAGCGCCGGAGAACAGACACGCCGGCTGCTGGCAGCGCGGCCAATGGAGCTTCCGGCGAGGCGGCGGCTGTGGTTTCAGAGCCCGTGCAGCTGGAGATCAAGGAGATCTCGCTGAGCATTCCGGTGCGCAAAAAGCTCGACTTGTGCTTCACCGCCAGCGGAATCTACGGCCGCGCTTCGGGCAGCACCGAGCCTATTCCCGGCTCAGTGTTCCAATGGAAGGACTTTGGTAAGCCAGCTTCTTGCTCTCTAGTAATCCTCAACAAAGCTAACGGTTGAATGCGTAATAGAATTTGCCTTTTATGTCCCCGTTCCGGAAAAGACACAAGTCCAGCACAACTACATCCTCCTGCCGCGCGGCTCCAGCTTCGCTCCCAAGGGCGCCACCGCTTCAGACCCGCTCGTTTTCACCGTGAACGCTGGCGCGACGAAACCCGGCACTATTGCCGGTTCCAAGGCTGCTTCGGCGCAGGCATTTGCGGGCGACTACCACTCTCTGTTCGACTGGGCGTTTGCAACGTTCCTGCGTGGTGCGGGGAGCAATGTGCAAATCATTTCCTCGAACCCGGCCCGCTTTCACTCGGTGGTCAAGCAGAGCCATCGGCCCAGCGAGAAGGCGGTGCACATCAAGGCATTTCGCGGGTCCAAGGAGGGATACCTGTTCTTCCTGTCCACGGGCATCTTGTGGGGCTTCAAGAAGCCGCTGCTTTTCATCCCGTTGGAGCGTATTGTGGCTGTCAGTTACACGAGCGTTCTGCAGCGCACATTTAACATGGTGGTGGAGGTGTTTGGTGACGAGGCTGGCGACGATGCTACCGAGGAGATTGAGTTTTCCATGATTGATCAACAGGATTACCAGGGCATTGACGAGCGCTACGTCAAGAAGAATGGCCTACAGGACCGCAGCATGGCGGAGCAGCGCAAGGCCAAGCTGCAGTTGGCAGAGAATATCAAGGCGGCCAAGATGGAGACAGATGTGGCTGAGGATGAAGACGTTGAGATGGACGAGGCAGCGGTAGACGAGAAGGGTGGTCCGGATGTCAAGAACATGACGACTCTGGAGAGGGTGGAGTGGGAGGAGGAGAAGAGACTGCAGGATGCCGAGGATGAGGAAGAGGAGGACTATGACCCGGGGAGTGATGGTGAAAGTGACGGTTCTGGTTCTTCTAGCGAGGAGGAGAGTGAGGGTGAGGGTGAGGGTGAGGGTGGCGACGACGACGACGACGAGGAGGAGGAGAAAGAGGAAGATGAGGAAGAGGAGGAGGAAGAGGAAGAGGAAGATGATGTCAAGGAGGAAGAAGAAGAAGAAAAAGAGCATGTAGACATTAAGGAGAAAGAGGAAACGCAACAAGTGCCAGCCAAAACCCCGGCGACACGCATCGGCGGCTGGGCGGCGCTGAACAAATAAGTGCATTTACACGACATGATGACTACCATAGAATCTGTCTTGACGATATCAGGCTTGCTCTTATATTCTCGGACCATTTTACTCTGGGTCTTGATTAACTCGAAACAAGTCAAGCACAACAATTACATTACAACTATCTAACTCCCTCCCTCCCAACAACTTGGATATTAACAAGCCTACAAGGCCAACACAACAGCCCTAGAAGAACTGAAACGGCAGCAGTCTTGCAGCTCCGGCCGTCGAGACAACAGGCGGCGCCGTCGGGCTGTAGCTCGGGAACGTGCCGTTTGATGAGGCCGTTACGGGCGCGGCCGAGGAGACAAAGCTGCCGGATGTGGTAGGCGGTGTAGTCGGGTCGGTAGGAGCGGCGGTGGGCATGCTGACAAAGGTTGACACGGGGTAGCTCGGCCAGGTGGGCAGGGCGAAAGAGACGGTTGACTCTGAGGGGACGTCTGAGGAGACGGCCGACTCTGAGGGGACGTCTGAGGAGACGGCCGACTCTGAGGGGACGTCTGAGGAGGACGAGAAGGAAGAAGGAGAAGAAGAAGAAGAATAAGAGATGATGGTAGGGTAGGTCGGCGTATCCACAGGGCTGGTAGCCAGGGCCGACGAAACGGTACTCTCAGCAGACGATGACCAAGTCGCCAGCGTGGTCTCATAAGTGAGCGTCTCCGTAGACGTGAAAGAAGAAGTAGTGGTGGTCGTGGTAGTGGACGGCTCATACGCAGAGCTTGAAAGCACAGTAGTTGAGACCTCGCTAGCGTATGCATGACTGCTTGACACAGCCGACGAGAGCGGCACGGAAACCGCGGCCGCCGACGACGATAGCGACGGCCATCCGTAGACCGGGGGCTCACCGTAGGTCGAGGCCATGGCCGAGCCACTTGAAGGGGGGGGGGAGGGGCATGTTAGCTTGGTGGAGATGAAGACTTTGGGGCGGAACTTACATGGCAACGGCGAACACGGAAATGGACTTCATAATTGGTGAGGGAAAAGATAAAAGCGAGTGTAGAGAAAACGAGTGGCGGGGCATATAGATGACTAGAGCGGAAGTAAAGAGGAATAAGTATGCTTGAAAGGAAAAAGCGAGTGTGAGGAAAAGAGCAAGAAAGTGCTTTTCTGTCGCAGAACAAGACAAAGACTGCCGAGAGACAGAGAAGCGTCTAGTCTTTTTATATTCTCTTGCACAGCCTATATTCTGTCTTTTCAGGAACAAAGCTCACTTTCTCCTGTTGATTCATCGTCGCACCAGCCTTGGGGGGACCAATACAAACAACACAAATAGCCAAGAGAAGCAACATGGACTGATGACTTGATGGAATCTGCTTGTATGCTTAGCTGGCTGGCTGGCTGGCTGGCTGGCTGGCTGGCTGGCTGGCTGGCTGGCTGGCTGCAGCGCCTTTTGTCTTGCTTGGATACAAAGCCCAACCAATTTCCCCCAGCAAGCCACAAACGCCTGCATCGGCGGCCGCCAACACCATGGCGAGTTGGTACTTAAGTACGTCTGGCGTGCTATTTTTCTTTTCATGGATGGCTGCTTAGATTTATCGAGCTGGTCTTGTCTTGTTGGGCGTACCAAACCAAACCAAACCAAGGCGTCTTGCGTTGCACGTGGCTTTGCAGAAAATCCCTTTTTCTTTTCTTCTTTCCTCTCTCACATCTTCCGGTCCTCTAGAATCTTCCAGGCACTTGCTTCTTCTCGTCTTTCTCGTCTCTCTTCCCCCCCCCCCCCCCCC
>LKBB01000050.1:46410-75931 GCA_001513885.1 Thielaviopsis musarum
CCCCCCCCCCCCCAAAATGAGGTTTTACGAATGCATGCAGACTCTGTTTCATGATCTGCAGAGAGCACTTTAGTTGGCAATCAGTCCATGGCTTTCTTCCCACCTTATTTCCATGACAAGGCATCCTATAAAGAATGAAAACTTATACCAACTCGTTGCCGACGGTGTCAACTTCTAAATCTATACGCTCACGATTACAAGACCGTCGATTCAGCGCGTTCACACGCCGGTATATAGAGTACAACTTTTCATAAACATACCATTTCTATATTATATATAAATGCCGCCCTGTTTTGGGGCTCACAACTAGCCGTACAGTACAGTACAGTACAGTCTTGAGTAAAGATGAGAATTTTCGTAAATATTAAAAAAAAAAGGAGTGAGTATGAGCACTGCCTACCAAGTAAATAAAAAAAATACAAGACTGCTTGCACAGTCGTTGAAACAAAGAATTGCAAATATTACATCATAAAAGTAGATGGCCCATATACGGCCTGATATACAAGGGCCTCTCCCGCCGCTTACTTCTTGGCACCAGGACGGCGACGCACAACAGCCTCCGGCTTGGCCAGAGACACCTGCGACGCGTTCTCGTACGACTTGATAATGACGCTCGTGTCAATGTTCTCGTCAAACACGTCAACGTGCGTCTCGGCAAACTTGCGAGCAGGCACTCCCTGTCTGAAGAGCACATCAAGTTCGCCAAAGGTACGGCCCATGGGCTCGGGGACACGGTAGTACGTGTAGATAATGCAGAGGAAGCAGATGCCGGACTTTGCTATGGTGTTAGTTATTTACCCTGCTATGCATATATAGGTTGACGCAAAACTTACCCAGAAGAAACCGGCAAAGTTACTCCAGTTCCAGGCACCGGGGTTAATCATGTAAGGAGTCAGCACACTGCAGACAATGCCAACCAGAATGCTAAAAACAACTGTTAGTAATCCGACGAAATAGACAACACGCCAATATTAACTCACTAAAGAACACGTCCCAAGACAACCGTCTTGATCTGCAGGCGACGAGTAGAAATCTCAGAGACCAGCGAGTAGCACACTGTACCAACAGTCAGCTGGTAGCACATGGCCCAGCACAGCATGATGCTACCCGTAGCCAGCGACGCCTCCTTTTTGTGCTCCTCCGGCACCAGACCCAGGAAGCCCAGAACAAGCAGCATCAGACACAGGCCACACAAGCCGTACAGGTACAGCGACCGACGACCAATACCCAGACTCATCATGAACCAAGCGCCAAACACGCCAACCATGTTGATACCGTACTGGCCCAGGGCAAACGCATACGACAGATTCTCCGACAGACCGGCCTGCTTGAGGAAGTATGTCGAGTAGTTGGAGAACGAGTTACCCGACAGGTTCTGGATAGCCCACACCATGCACACAATCTCGGTACGGCGGAAGTCGCTGCCCTTGAAGCAATCCCAGTACGTCGCGCCTTGCGTCGTCTGAGTCTCCAGTGCCTGGGTATGCACCATCATGGCCACCGTTTCATCGGCATCGAATTCGTTGTCGCTATTCTGCGTCGTCAGGCGCTCAAGAGAATGCTTCGCGTCTTCCAGACGGCCTTTGCGCACCAGCCACCACGGGCTTTCGGGCGCAAACCAAATACCAATCATCAGCGGCAACGGCCACATCCACTGCAGGGCGTAAGGAATCCGGTAGGCCCACTCGTCGTTGCGCTTAAGCATGGCCATAAGCACGCCGATGCCGATTTCCTGGCCAAGACCCCAGCAAAAGTTGACATAGGTAGTCAGATAGCCACGCATGGCCACAGGGCACACCTCGCTGGCATACGTAATGGTCAGGGTCTGGAACACACCCCACGGGATGCCGCAAAGAATCTCGGCCACCAGAAGCGTCTCGACGTTTTGCGCCGTAAAGAAGATGCTGGTAAAGGCGCAGATCAGGGCCAAGCACGTGACTACAGTGTAGCGGTATCCAAAGCGCTCCGAAGCCCAGCCGTTGATGAGCAGGCCAATCAGTTCACCAACGTTGGCGCCGTTGCTCAGGCCGGCCTGCCACGACGCAGGCACTTCCCACGTGCCATCGGGCAGCTGTTGGCCGTACTTGCGGTTGAACTGGTCGAAAGCGTAAAAGTTGTTGATCAGGCAAATGTCGTAGCCCTCCATGACGATGCATGTCGAGATCAGCATGCTCCACAAGATGGCTTTGGGGTACATCTTCAGACCCTGCTTCAAAGTCATGCTGTGTTCTTTTTCCGTGGCCAGGCGGGCCGAGTCGAGGAATTGATCAACGGCCTTTTTGCTGTTTAGAGGCTGCCTCTTGCGCTCCGGGTCCGATGATTTGGTCTGCACCTTGTCCAGGTTGTCCAGCTCGACCGTAACCGAGTCGGCCACGGCGGCCATAGTTAGGGTTTGCGACATGGCGAGCCACGCTCCTCCGGTGGAATTCGTTCCGTTGGTTCCGGCGATGAAATCCGCGTTCAATTGATGGCGGATATTCGATGTGCGTCTATTTGGGGGGGGGGATAAATATATGGTAGGCTAGGAAAAACAGACAAGGCTGAGAAATTGAAAACCAAACCACAGAAGAAGGAGGGGGAAAAAAAAAACTTAAGAATGGGTAAAGGAGGTAATGGCAAAAAAACCGAATAAGGAAACAAGGCGGGCGGTTTCTCCAAATAAGTACTTGGGATTCATGGCGCCAAGCTACACTATTGCTTTGTGTTCAAGATGTACCTTTTTTCTGCAATATTTTAGTACGGGGCCCCGTCTCAACAGGATTGGCCAGTCACATGTGAATGTGGATTTTTGGATTGCCAACTAAGCCGCTGTGATGGGAAAACCCAGCGAAGGAATTATCCAATTGCTGGGGTTGGTAGGGGATCTTAGCGAGGGGAAAACCTGTTGGTGGGTTGGTAGTTTTTGAGTAGGACCGAAATAAGTTCCAAAGAGGAAGCTGCTGCAGGCCGTTGTTTTCCATCTTGAAATTGACCGCAACTTGAACTTGACTTGGCCTTGTTTGCTTTTCTCTCTTTCTTCTTCCCATTCCTCCTTAGATTAAGCTCGTGCTGGTTGGCGTAAACTTGGCTATATCACGGGCATAATCTTCCAAAAACAAGCATATCAAGAGCCTCAATCTGTAAACTCGTACAACAAGTCATTTCTCAATCTGGGGTACAAGAAAATTCGTACAGTAAAGTGACATATCATGTTGCAAGAAAAATAAGCAAATTCTTTCATGCTGTATGATATCACGTGCAACGTTGGGATAATTTATGATGTTCACATGTTAGTTTTTGTAGTAGGAATTTACAATTCCGCTTCCGCAGGGTTGTCCGAAATCTCATAACCCTAATGTTCGGTGCCTCAAACAACAACATGAGATGTTTATAAAAAAAAAAAGCAGTATTGACGACTAGTACTAGTATTTATCTGATAAATAAAAATTACAGCCAATTTAGTTGTTAAACAACCAGAACACACCCACAATCTACAGAGGACTTTGAAGTGGTAAAGCTTACAGAAACAACTCTCTTTTACTTGTCAAAACTACGCAAACGAGTAAGAACCCCTGACTGAGAAGGAGCGAAATAGGGCACAGCTAAAAGAGGGGAAGCTGAACGATACGGTACAGTTAAATACTACTTGACTTTAATGGCGGCAATCCTAGTGTTTGAGATAGCGGGATAGTTTTGATATGCGCGGAAGCCTTTGAAATATGAAGTAGAGTTATAAAGCTTTGGTAACGCTGATGTCGCAACTCCCATTAAAGAGTCATCTTGGTGTTCTTGTAGCAGTCAACAATTAGTACTACCAGTAGTACTTGGTGTCGTGTCTGACTTCCCAGCGCAACCATAAACAGCTCCTGTGCCGATCCAACGCTCCCACTATACAACTGCCGTGTCTTGCTGACAGCAGCTTACCGATAGGCTTACTTACTTATATGCCTAACCCGTTCATTATTTTTTTTGTACATTAAACAGCCCGAGACTAAGATGTAAGGCAGAGCGGGTGTCTCTTACAACAATAGCACCAACTAGCAATCAAGCAACTAAAGGCGATTGGCTTGTTTTTGAGTGTTTTGTGTTTCATCGTGTCCTTTACGGGCCCACATCCAAGGGCGGATCAAGTTCAAGTCAAGATGAATGCTACTTTTACAGTGAAGGCAGACTGTTAAAGGTCTCATTCGGACCATTTTACAGATAGCAAGGTAACGATCGTATGATTTGGTGCGCAGAGAAGTGGACTGAAAGCTGCATCGGTCAGCAGCAAGTTAGTCTCTTGGCTTAGTTTAGGTTGGGAAGATGTTGCTTGATTAGTTGGAAGACAGATCATCAACAACTAAAATAAAACACAACATGGCAAGACAAAAAGACGTAATTACTTAAGTACTTAAGCACTTAGCTTGAGAAGATTGAAGCCAAAGCCCAAGTCAAAACTCAAACTTGGGCCTAAGGGCTCTTCTCTTCTGTCCACGAATCCTCAGGTCCGATCAACAAGCCCTTTCGCATCCCTCGCCTGTGGATGACGATCTGAGCCCAACCTGACAGGCGGGCAGAATAAGAAATCAGCAAAAGCCAAAGCAACAAGAGACCAGAAAGCAAGAAGCAAGCTAAAGCACCCTGGTTCTAGACTTCAAACCAACTGAACCTTGCATGTTTTGTGCCTCTAATTGTCTCCTTCAATCAATGTTGCAGCAGAAGTAGAAGCAGAGGCAAGAAGGCCAAAAACCACGAGCTTTACTTTTATTTCTTCCTCCCTCCTTCTTTGTCAATTCTGCCCTTTTTTTCCATTCCCATTTTGCGTTTTTTCCGATTTTGCAGATTTATTTTCTGCTCGGTATTTTTGCCTTGAACACGCACCCACCAGAGCGTCCATTTCCGATCCGAGCAAGCAACGCGTTGGGCTTCTCGTCTTGTCTTTTTTGTCCTTGTCAAGTTGGCGATCAAGGTCTCTTGTTGGCCGCTGCTGCGCTTCTCTCTCTCTCTCTTTTTTTCTTTTTTTTTTCTTCCTCTTTTTTCTTCTTCTTCAATCTTAATCACAGGCCAGTCAAAACGGCAAAGCCCGCCCAAGTTCCAGCCCAAAAAGCTCAGCTCAGCTCGCCCAGCCCAGCCCGGCCCAGATCGCGCGACATTTTTCTTTCTTATTTTTTAAATATTTTATTTTTCCCTTTATTTTCCCCATTTATTGCCAGCTCGAATCGCATCGCATCGCATTCGCATAGCAGCGCATCGCGACAACAGCCGAACTGCTACTACTACTTACTAGACTGCTTCGCCCACGCACGTGTAAACTACGACCACAGAAAGCACCGATTGTGTTTTTTCTCTTCTTTTATTTTTCCACCCTTTCTTTCCGCCGATCAACGAACGAACGAAAGAACGAGCGAGCGATCAAACGACGACGAATAATCTAGCAAGGCTGCACTGCACTGCATTGCACGCACTCGTTTCACGACACTTGCTCTTTTCACGCCTTCTCATGCTCTGTATTGCTGTTCAGCCTCGTGTTATCCGACCGGCGAACCATTTTGGTCTTGCTTCAGTATTTAGCTACCGCATCTGCTTGAGAATTAGCGGTCGATTTATTCATACAAGTACGCTGCTTTCCTGCTTGCCGCTTGCTGCGTTACCGTTACTGCCGTTGCCGTTGCCGTTGTTGCTTCCGCTGCCGCTGCCGCTGCCACTTTCGCCCCTTGCCCCTGCCCTGCCCTGCCTGCCTGTCTGTCTGTCTACCTGCCGTCTGTCTCTTTATGCTTTATGCCTTTTTTTTTTTTTTTTTTTACCCGTGTACCTACCTAAGTTACGCTACGTAGGACGCGCCTTTTGCAACTCTGGCTACTGTCTCTGTTCTCTGTTTTCTGTTGCCACCATTGTTCTACCTAGTCAGGTATTTGAATGAATGAGTTGTGTTGTGTAGACAAACACCGCGGACTCTTAGCTGCAGCAGCTCCACATTCCACACCCACTCCGCATCCTACGTGTAGCTTCCTACCCGCCGCCTTTTTTTTGTTCCACACCTTCACTTGCACTTTCCAGCTTTATTGCTCAACTTTGCTAACTTTGCTACTGCTTGTGTCATTGCAGAAACTGTATATTTGCTCACCGCCTACTGAGCCTGCCAATCTGCAGCGCACTGTACAAGCACTACTGTACTTTCTGTAACTTGCACCTGCCATGCTATACTGGTGGCAATAACCGCAAAGCTCCAACCTAGTCAATCCTGAAAAAAATTAGCCACACACAAAAACCAAAACAGAAGCGAAAATCGAACAAGGCTAGCACAATCAAGCCCGACCCTCTTTTTTTTTCTTTTCTTCCCCCCCCCCTCCCTTCTCCCATCATGGATTCACGACAATCTCCGTTTGCGCGCAACGCCCAGCCTGCCTCGCATCCACTTTCACACTCAAATTCACCCTCGCATTCTCATTCATTATCACATTCGCACGCAACTTCTTACGGTCGCCCGCCATCTTACCCGCCCACTTCGGCAGCTCCCCCGCCACCAGGCCAGCAGCATCAATATCCGCCGCCACAGCCGCCGTCTAACTACGGCCCTGATTCCGGCTCGCGAACATTCGAAGGCCCGCCGCCGTTTTATCCGCCATCGTCTGTTGTGTCCCGAGTTTATGCGCCAGATCAGCCGGCTTTGCCACCTGCGCCACCGCTACACCCCGCTGCGCATGGCCGTCACCATAGCACCTCGTCAATTCCGCCTGGTCAGACTCCGCTAAGCCGCAGTATGCCGCCTCCACAATCTCCTACTCAGCAGCCTGGCCAACAGGCTGCTGCTTCTGGTCCTAGAAATTTGTTTAGCCTTCCGGCCCCACTTCACGCTCCTGGTGGTCCGTCTTCTGGTGGTCCGGCGCGTCAACCAACTGGAAATTATATGGGTAGCCGGGAGCTCCCTGCTTTGGGCTCACGCGCCTCTGTCAGTGGAGGCAGCTCCATGTCAATTTCGGCCATGCTGGGCGGACGCGATTCACAAGCCTCTGCTTCCCAGGGCCCACCTAGCCACACAAACCACCCGCCTCACCAATCCCACTATGGTCCCGGTTCAGCCCCCCCTGCTGCCCAGGGCTCGAGTTACGCTACTTCAGCAATGCAAGCATCGCCTAGACTGCATCATAACGGCCCTTCCGGTTCTCAACAACAACAGCCTCAGCCACAGCAGCCCGAGTACCCACCTCAATATCGTCGCTCCAACACGCCCGACCCATCACGACCATACGACCCGAGTCGCAGTACACATGCATCGCCGCGATCCACCTATACCCCCGATATTCCTCGATACGGTACGCCTCAAACATACCATCCGCGCAGCATGCCTTTAAATGATGGACGAGACGCTTCGCGCACCAGCATGTCACAGCCACCAACTCAGGCTCCGCCCATGCCTCCCGCTAGGCCAAGCAGTAATCCCAAAACTTTCCCCATGTCACGACCGGGCGAAGAGCCGAGACGAGTCGCCGAAGACCCATACGCTCGCCGCGAAGAGCCCGGCCGCCCGCCAATGAATATGGAGTACAATCCTGAACGCGCGCCTTTGAAACCCGCCGGACACGACGACCGGTATCGCTACGAACACGAGCGCCTGCAGCCACCGCCACCACCCCCTCAGCAAGATCAGGGCGCCAGACACCGTGCTGTCCCTACGGGACGTGAACGCACTCTTTCTGGTGGTGGCGACGGCAGAATGTCTCATGGTGGCCCGCCGCCGCCCCCTCCACCGGCCAGTGGCCCCGATTATGGCCCTTCTAGAGGCATCCCGCCTCAGTATGCCCGTGCTCCTGAATCTGGCCACTGGCAGCGTCAGTCTTATGAGCCTCCACGGCCCCAATACGAACAGCCTAGCCACCCGCGTGGCCCCGAGTACCCACCTTCGTCTGCCCCGCAATACCCCCCGCCGCATGCATCGTCTGCCTACCCGACTGCCCATGCGCCCGATCGTTATGCGCCGCTGCACTCGAAGCCTCCTGTTTCGGCCCTGCATGCAAACTACGACCGATCGCCAGAGCGCTCTCGAATCAATGCTATGCACACCCAAGGCCCCCATAATCTCCCTTCCCAACAAATACACCTGCAACCGGCTCCTCGCTCAAGGCACATGGAGGATGGACCTCCTCCACCCTCGATTGCGTACGGTACTGCTCACATGTCATCTGCGCCGAAGCAAGCCCCGACCAGCAACCCATCAATGCCATATGATTCGTCATCTGTGCCTCGCCCCAAGGTTTCCGACGAGACTGCACCGACAGCCCCGCCGCTGCAGCGGAGCAATAGCTTGCTGGCCATTCAGGAAATCAACCGGAGCAAGGGCCGTAGCTCACCGCTGCCTCAGGCTGTCCAGGGCGCACAGCCTCAGATGCCGGGACCTCCTGCAGAGCATGGAATCAAGTCTGAGTTTGGCAAGATGTATTTTGGCATTGGCATAGAATCGCTGAACAATGTTGGACTTTCGAGCCCTGGAACTTCGGCCGCCATACCTCTTGGCGGCCCTGGAGCGCCGCGTCGTGATGACGAGCATTCAACCGAACTTGAGCCCAAGTCCAAGGGACGCAAAAAGAAGCTCCGTGATGAGCCAGCAGGCGAGGATGATGGCTCTGGCCGTGGCGCCGGCGGCAGCAAAGCTAAGCGGGTCAAGACTCACCAGCACCAGCACCACCATCATCAGTATGTCAAAGCACGGATTTCTTTATACTACTTAGTCTCTGCTGCTAACAGTATCAATAGTCATCATCACCACCATCACTTCCATGGCGATGGTGCGCCTAGTCCTCATCCAAGCGGTCAGCCTGGAGCGCAGGGAAAGACTCCTGCTCACTCTCCTACTATGAAAGATTTGCCGGCGCCTGGCCCTTACCACCATCACCACCACGCTCGCCCGGGTCCGAATGTCTTGCCTGGTGGTTCTCTGGGAAGCGCAACCAAGCGTGCGCCGTCTCCTGTCGTGATTCCTCCTCAGAAGAAGTTGACAGTGTCTTCCCAGCCTGTTCTTGACTCGGTTGCTCATAAGCCGCGTTACTTCTTGGGTGATGTGCTGTATGATCCCATTATTTCGAGTGAGCGTCTGGTGCCCAACCATGCGTCCAACCGTGGCTATAAGAGTACGCCTAGTCCTCTGCCTTGGAACATGATCAAGGGCAAGGAAAACTGCACTCTGACTGTCAAGGTTCCCAAGGTACACTTGATGAGCGGCCCGCGCGAGGAGATTACATCACGTCGCGCTGTCTGGGGCACTGACGTTTACAGTGATGACAGCGATGTAGTAGCGGCATGTATCCATGCGGGTTGGATTCGCGGCGAGTGGCCGGAAGATGTTGACGTGGAAATGCTGGAACTTGACCAAGGCATCGGCAGTGAAGATCAGTCCAATGATTCTGCCGCTGCCAATGCTGGTGCTCCCGTTGCCGAGTCAACTGCCGCGCACCGTCGCAGGGAAAAGGAGCGTCTGGAACATGAGCGCGACGAATCCTACGAAGCCGACTACCTCACCAAGCCGCCACGCAGCGGTCCCGTGCCGGTCAAACCCAACCATGATCTACAGGTGACGCTACTCATCTTGCCTACGCTACAGAGATATGCGAGCTCGACACGCTTCGGCATTCAATCGCGCGAATTCGGCCGGAACCATGACGGCTTGAGCTTCATGATTACTGCGATCCGGTGGGTTGTCAATGGCGGCGCGCCGCAGAGCCGGCTGCGCGGCAAGGCGCGGCGCGAGAGAATGCGCACAGCGCTGGGCTTTGCGGCGGCATCGGAAAATGGCGGACAGGACCAAGGTGCGCCGGGCGAGAGGGCGGAGCAGAATGGGACGGGCCAGCATTCGAACAATTTGACTGTTATTGCAGCGTAGAATGGGCAAGAATGTCGACGGCGCTGGTGAGACTTGGCTTACCCGAAAAGCCCACCACGGACAGTATTTTGTTTTTTTGTTTTTTTATTCAAGCGTTGAGCTTTGCGTTTCAATATTCTTTTTTTTTTGCTGAGTACGCGTTATTCCAGCATGGATACGGGGAGTTTTTGATTTAGTTTTGCGTTTTTCCAAGGTCCTCCCAGGGGACTCTCCTAGCTTTATTGTCATACTAGATATACGTGCACACGCATTATCGATGCGATCAAAAATCAAAACGAGCCTTGTTTTATTGACTAAAGAAACGAGATGAATAAAGTGAACTCCGAAAAGAAAAAGAACCATCACACACACTGCCACCTTGAACTGCTTTAGAAATCCGTCGCCCGGCCGTTGAAGCTCCAATCGCTGTTTCCGCCCCACCGCAGCGGCTCATTCTTTGGCCCGCCGACCTCTCCCGTCTTTGGATTCGTATCGCCGTCAAACTCGGGCTTTGCGCCACGGAAAATCCCGCCGCCGCTCTCGTCCTCACCGGCCGCCGCACTTGAGGCCTCGGCACTCGTCGCATCGACACCTGCCGCCACCGATGCGTCGCCCGATGCTTCGGCCAGCGCCGCCGCCACGTTGGGGTTCGTCAGGGCAGAGGCCGCGAGCCGCTGCAGGCGCTCGAATTCGGCTTGTTCGGAGGCGGGGAGGCGCGGCGGGCCCGGGAGCGGGCGCAGAGTGGAGGAGAGGCGGATTTGCGGGCGGAGGAGGCGCAGAAGACGAGACATTTTAAGAGCGGTGGATATTGGGGAAAAAAAAAGTTGGATGGAAAAAAGAGAAAAATAGGGCTGTGGACTGGTCTTGGGTGAAAGCTGGTGATAAAGTGTGTTGATGACAAAAAAGGTTTAAGCTAGGCGAGCCAGGTGTCGGCAGATGGCGGCAGCTGTCACATGAGCTCTCTGACCTGACAAAAGACAAAATATAAGTTCAATATGACAATATCTACAGACTATAGCTACAACTCATTCACAGCAAAGTTCCCCTCGCTGTATAGCTTTTTGCCCTCCTGCTTGCCTTCGTCATTCCCTCCCGGTGCCGGCCTATGCAACCGCCAGTAATTATTCTTTCTATCAAAGTCCATGCGGTCTTCCAGGGTCTTTGCATTTTGGCACTGCGGCTCATAGTGGTCCGCCCGCGTCCCAAACGGGAACATGGCAATAAAACACTCCTCGTCGGCCTTGCATCCCGCACAGCGCTTCCACTCGGCCCAATCTAGCTTACGCACCAGGTCCTGGATGATGGGCTGTGCCTGCGGAACGGCCGGCACGAGGATCCGGTTCACTGGCGGATCAGTATGGCGGTGGCCCTGCGCATCGACGGCGTCATTGGAGGCTTCCAGGGGAGCTTGGGTCACAGATGACAGAAGCACGTGGCGCGCCGAGAATACCGCCGAGCAAATCTCGCGCGTGACATGAGTCAGCGCCGTGTAGAACATGTTGTCGGTTGTGGTAAACTGCTTCTTGAGCGGCACCACCGGGTAGAAGAAGCTGTCTGCGCAGCGGGCCACAGCCAGGTCCTCCTCCGTCGCATTGTTACCGAGAGCGACACCGTGGGCTGCCGCGTCGTCGGCAAGGGCCGGAGTATCAAAATACGTCGATGCCGTCTCCATGAGCTGCGTGACAAAGTACTGCGGATCAATGCCTTCGCGTGTCATCGAGACCAGCCGTCTAGAGAATCGCGCGACAATCATGTCCGCCACATCCTGCCAGTTGACGCCGACGTTCGTCTTGTCCTCGGCCATCATTGCAATTACCGCCTTGCGCACAGCACTTCGCTCCTCGGCCGTGGCCTGGATATACCGCGGCAGCTCGGGTTGTTCGGGGTTGGGATTCGTCGTGTTGAATCCGTACCACCAGCCGCTCACAGCCGACGACCAGCGTAGCGAAACTCTCCCGCCGCCGATGCCGTCGTAGCGCCGCGCCACGGCCCGCAGCCATTCATACGTAGACACCTCGCCATACCACGGCTCTGTGTTGGAATACGGCTGACGCGTGACGGCGAGCTGCTCCAGGCCGCGGTGGAAGTCGCAGTAGATGATTTCGAAGCCAGCTTCCATGCGGATAATGCCGTCGACGCCTGATGCGGCAAACATGTTGCACATGCCCTGCGCACGCAGGTATTCGCCACCGAAGGTATTGGAGTTAGACGTGTTGACAAGGACCAGGTCCTGTTGGTCGAGAGGGCCAAAGGCAGCTTTGGCGGCGGCCATACCGTCAATGTAGAGCAGCTTGAGCGGGCGAGTGGCGCGGTAAGTGTGCATATAGCCGCGGTGGCCTTGCTTGCTCTCATTGAAGTCATTTTTAGCTTGGGTCTTGGGGTGTTTATGCCGTCTGTGGCCTGGGACGCCCGGAGGAGGAGGAGGAGGACCACCGGGAGGACCACCACCAGGCCCACCAGGCCCGCCCTTGCCCGGCTCATCATCACTGTGGTTCCCCTTTGGCGGTGGCCAAAAGTCCTTGCCCCGCCAACTGCGCGCGAAGTTCAGCGAATGCTCAATCTCAAAAGCCAGCCACTCAAAACTATCCGGGATTTCGGCCTGTCTGGCGCCGTGATACAACAGCGTGCCCTCTGGCACATGGGCCGAGAAAAATGCCATGCCATTGTGGTGCACGCTGGAACCCCATTGGCGCATGGCCGCGTGCACCGTGTTGAAAATGCCAAAAGCATTCGTTTCGGCGCTCTCGCGCGTCGGCGTTAAGCCGGCCGACGCGCCGTGGGCCAAAATGCTGAGCGCAAGGAGTCGCTGCATGTGAATTAGGGTTGAGGCTCTGAGGTTAGGGAGGGTTTGAGGCGGCGAAAAATAAAGGATGCCAAGAATTAAAGATTGATAAGAAATGAAGAGGGGAAAAGCTGACAGAGCAGGAAAAGGGGAAGATGGTGAAATAAAAAGAGGAAGATGATGAAAAAAAAAAAGAGGAAGATGATGAAATAAAAAAGAGGAAGATGATGAAATAAAAAAGAGGAAGATGATGAAATAAAAAGAGAGAGAAAAAGAAGAGAAATAAATGCCCGACTTTTGCTGCCTAGAATTGTCAAATTGCCGACGACGACGCTTCAAGGAAACAAAGGAAAGAAGGAAAAAAAAATCAGGAAAGTATTTGGCAGGCCCAAGCAGGGAAGGAACTTGTGTCGCATCGTATCGTATCGCTGTAGGACTTTCCTTTCTGTAACAAGCAGGCGCTTTCTTTTTGTAACAAGCAGTTAATTTCGTTTCTGTAACAAGCCAGTTGCCAGTTGCACTTGGCTCAGATCAGATAAGTAAGTGCTGTCGTCTTACGGAGTACTTATTGCCTGTCTTACGGCATATGACAGCTGTGAACAAGCCGTCATCACGCATAAAGAATAGGAGATAAGCAGAAAAATTCATGAATTAACGGCTTTGTTAATAAACAACCCATTCTATATTGTTATTGTACAATGAGCAAGAAAATGCCCCCAGAAAATCAAACTATTAAATGAACACAATAAACCAATGAAACAAAAAAAAAAAAGAAAGTTCGCTTCGCGCCGGAACCCCCAACCTAAAATGAAATCCCACCATGAACTTGTTTTACACTGATCTCGGCATCCATCAGGCCTGCCAATCACAAATAACGTCACATCTGTCAATAGACAGATACAGACAGTCTTACTTGAGCATAGCCTTGAGCACCGAAACCTGCTCCAGAACACTAGCCTTGCTGGTGCCGCCCTTGGCACTGCGGGCCTCGGCGCTCTTCTCATAGTTGAACACATCGGCAATGTCCTTTTCGAACCGGCTGTCCACCTGCGACACCTGCTCGTACGTAAGCTCGTTCATCGGCGTGCCAGAGTTCTCCGACAGCGCCACCAGACGCCCGGAAATGTGGTGCGTCTCGCGGAACGGCACGCCCTTGCGCACGAGGTAGTCGGCCACATCGGTGGCCAGCATGAACGGGTCCAGAGACGCCGCCATCTTGTGCGGCTGCACGGCCAGCGTGGCCAGCACGCCGTTGGCAATCTGGATGCTGTCGCTGACTGTCTTGACGTGGTCCAGCATGGGCTCAACCGACTCCTGCAGGTCCTTGTTGTACGTGCTGGGCAGGCCCTTGAGCGTGGTCATCAGGCCGACGCAGTGGCCCATGGCACGGCCGCTCTTGCCACGCAGCAGCTCCAGACTGTCGGGGTTCTTCTTCTGCGGCATCAGCGACGAGCCAGTCGAGTAGGCGTCCGCCAGACGGACAAAGTTGAACTCGCCAGTCGAGTAGATAATCAGGTCCTCGGCCCAGCGCGAAATATGCAGCATCAGCATCGAGCCCCACTGCATCGTCTCGGCCACAAAGTCACGGTCGGCAACAGCGCCCATCGAGTTCCACAGCAGGCTATCAAAGCCAAGTTCCTCGCACATCATGTCACGGTCAATGCCAAACGGGTTGCCGGCCAGCGCACCGCAGCCCAGAGGGCTCCGGTTGACACGCTTAATGACCTCGCGAAGACGCTCCAGGTCGCTGGCAAAGGCAAAACCATACGAGAGCATCCAGTGGCTCCAGCGGATGGGCTGCGCGCGCTGCAGGTGCGTGTAGCCGGGCATGACGTAGTCGATTTCCTTTTCGGCACGGGCAGCAATAACACCCAAAAAGTCAACCAGGTGCTGCTCAATCTTGCGCAGCTCGTCGCGCAGCCACATGCGCATATCAGTGGCAATCTGCTCGTTGCGGGAACGACCGGTGTGCAGCTTGCCGGCCACGTCCTTGCCAATGATCTCGCCGAGTCTGCGCTCGTTGGCAGTGTGAATATCCTCGTCGACGCCAGGGACAATTTTGAAGGTGCCGGCTTCCCACTCCTTCATGACAGCCTGCAGACCGCTCTCCAGCTTCTGGAACTCGTCTTGGCTAATGATGCCATTCTTGGCGTTGGCGCGGGCAAAGGCAATGCTGCCCAGAATATCTTGCTTGTAGAGGACGCGGTCAAAGTAGATGCTTTCGTTGTACGCAACCATAAGAGGGTCGAGGCCGCCTATAAGCAAATGCCAGGTTAGTATTTGCCCACTAATTCAACCACTTAATAGCCCCAGAAATGGCCGTCGGCGGCGAGGTTTTGGTGTGTCATGTCGCTGGCACGATGGAGCACCAGAGCCCAGGAAGAGGGGCAAAAAAACGCAGGTAAAAGAAGCACTGACCAGTAAAGCGACCGCCCCAAAGCATGTTCTCGCCAGGCTTAGTCTCGGACATTGTTGGTGTTTATTTGGCTGGTGATAATTTAGAGGAACTGGCGATATCAATTGGATGGAGGAATTGGCGAATGAAGGAGGTGGAAGAGTGAATTGGTTGGTTTTCTGTTGGTTGAAGCAATTGAAAAGCCATTGGACAAACAAGATTCATGGCCCTTTTAAAGCAAAACCGGCTTCCTGCCAGCGACACCGGATCTTAGATTCTGGCCCCAAAAAAGACCCAAATAGACCCAGAAACCCGCCTAACTTGAGTCACTAAAAGCGCAAGTTACAGCGAAGGCCACAAGTCTGCATACGTGCGGAGTCATAGCCGTTGGTCATATTCTCTAGGGTTATAAAATCAGGCTGCTTGTGATAACGTAACCCTAAACTCTAGAGTAGTTCAATGTCGGTTATCTCGTCTATCTTGCTGTGTTTCCACAGACAGAGCGCTGTAGGATGCAAGCTAAGACTCACCAATTGCTCGTTAGGCGGCGGTTGAAATCCGTTGCAGCGGAACCACGCCCAACGATGGCTCATACTTGCATTTTCCCCTGTCGTTTTGTATCTTTTGTGTCCCGTTTGACTCTTGTGTCCCCTTGAAGGATCGCTCTGAAATGAGCAACCTTGAGACTTGAAGCTCATCTTGAGAATTTCATAAGAAGGTTGCGATTTAACCGGCTGTGGTGTAATTGCAGCTTCTGGCACACCGCCTGCTAACATATACTTATACCGTAGTAAGTAAGTGTATGCTAAAGTGGCGTGATACAGTTTTTCAAGGCAGGCGCAAACGCAAAAGTCTCCAGCCACACAACATCTCAGCGTGAGGCGCGTGGGCGCTTTTGCTCTATTCACAGCCCGATGAGCACTCTGCACTTTCCGCTTTCCAAGTTTCTTCGCTGTGGGCTTACCCCACGACGCCCACGCTCATGCCACTTCTGGAAGAAACAAGGCTTACCTGAACCTGTTTTATAGCAGGAGCCTCTGTTTGCTCAAACTTTTCTCTGGACCCAGTCCAGGGGCCTTGTTTTGCCAATGTAGTCTTCATGTCCCCATAACCATCTTTCCAAGTTCCCCAGATTTTGTCACACCTAGAAATACCCCATATTTACTTGTCATGACGGCATACTTGTACCGGATTGATACCTGCAGGGTACCCGCTGAGTACTCGCCGTCGGCACCTGTGGCACCCGAGATGGCTCCACTCTTGGCTACGTATAGTTTCTCTCTTTCTCTCTCTCTTCCTGGCTTTTACAATTAAGTGGCAATCTCCCACATGTTTTCCCATTCTTCCCTTGCGTTTTCCCATTCTTCTCGTACTATATTTTCTCTTTTCTTATTCTTCACAATCGCTGCGCCCTCGCCTGTGATCTGACGTTAACATGGCTCCACTCCATCTAGAAATAGCAGCTTCATGTGTCATGGCGCCGCGGCCACTGGCGCCATTGTTTGGTCACGAGAGTCTTGATATTGGGTATTTCCGCTGCTTGCGGAGCTGAATACACCACTATGTGAATGTCTGGTGCTTTATCCCTTGCCTGTAGCCATTGGCTCTCTATTCTGGCCTATATCTTGGTCCATGACGTCTGCTTACGGCTACTATTAATGCTGTGTCTTGGAAGATCCCCAAGAACTATGCAGCACATAAGTACATCAATTGGCCATTTCCGGACCTGTCTAGCCGCGAGCTTAAATTGACGGGCTGTGCCGCTTCGACGTGTCTGAAATCCACCTTTGCTCATCATTCACATTTTCACTTTTCACATCACTTATTTCTGTCAATTCACCATCATGGGCTCTGCTACCGATGTCCGCCGCCCTGCGCGCCGGTTTTCTAGTGGTGCTTCTGTTCATCGCAAGAAGCGTCTCAGTACGCTGATTGAGGAGCGCGGGGCTTTCAACATTTCGTTGACTGTGAGTTACTACATTTTTTTTTATTTTTGTCGAGAATAACGCTAATGTTGTAGACGCTCTATGTCGGAATCTCTGCAATCTTCTCCAATGGCCACACGGCTGCTGTTGCCATCGCCATCCACGACACCACGTATTTGGTGGACTTTTCTGTTGTCAATGTTGACCTAGGCAGTGGAGATACCTCGGGCTCTGATGCTATTGCGCAGCACGTGGTTGACGAACTCACCAACTACGAGCGTTCAAACTATGTCAAGTTTATCGGAGCCGGTCTTCCGGTAACCCTTAAGTGCATGAGCCCGTCTCTCTGTTCGCGGCTGTGGCTTGAGCTTGATATTGTGCCGATTGTAATGCGTATCGATGAAGACACCCATCACAAGAGCTTCTGGGATATCGAGAGGGTCGAAGAGCAGGCTGACTCCATGGCTCGCAAGTGCCTTATGTAAGCGGCTCACTGCTATCATAATACTCGCAACTAACGCAAATAGGTACTTTGGCCCTTCGCTCGTCCCCCTTCTCCAGGTTGGCTGGCGCGGTGTTGTCCAGTCTGACTGCGATTTCCGGGCTCATCTGGCCACACCAAACAACTTCAAGGACACCTGTGGTAGTGCCACATGGGAATCCATGATGTATTATGCCAAACAGCTGAAACAGGACAAGATCAAGATTGCATTTTTCAGCAGCACTCCTCAGGGTGGGGGTGTAGCCTTGATGCGTCACGCCCTAGTGCGTTTCTCGCGTCTTCTCGGCATTGATCTCACCTGGTATGGTAAGTTGTATTGCCGTATTACTAGTTGATTGTATTGGTACTGACTCTTGGCAGTGCCCAAGCCTAGACCGGGTGTCTTCCGGATCACCAAGAACATGCACAACATTCTGCAGGGCGTCAGTCACCCAGACCAGCGCATTTCCAGAGAGGAGCAAGCCGCGATCATTGAATGGATCAGCGACAATGCCAACCGTTACTGGTTCTCTGAAGGCGGCCCTCTCTGCCCTATCGAAGAAGGTGGGGCTGATGTCGTTATCGTGAGTCTTTTCTGACAGCTACTCGTGACCATCCACTAATATGTTTAGATTGACGATCCTCAAATGCCCGGTCTCATCCCGCTCATCAAGAACCGGTTCCCCGACAGACCCGTTCTATACCGTTCTCACATCCAGATCCGCAGCGACCTGACTGAAAAGGCTGGTTCGCCGCAAGCTGAAGCCTGGGAGTTCCTCTGGAGCAACATCAAGTATGCCGACATGTTCATCAGCCACCCGATTCCTAGCTTTGTTCCCAGCAACATTCCGAAGGAGAAGGTTGTTTATCTACCAGCTACAACTGATTGGTAAGTTAACTAGATAATGCATACTTGCTATCATGCACTAACCGACCATCCAAGGCTTGATGGACTCAACAAGAGTCTCAACGAGTGGGATACCGGATACTACAGCCATTTGTACAACAATGCCTGCTTGACACAGAACATGGTAGAGCTTGATTACCCCAAGCGCAAGTACATTGTCCAGGTCGCCCGTTTCGATCCCGCTAAGGGCATTGACTTTTTGATCCACAGCTACGCCGAGTTCCGCAAGCTCTGCAAGGCCGAAACCCTTATTGACGTTCCGCAGTTGGTTGTGTGCGGCAACAGCTCCATCGACGATCCCGACGCCAGCATCATCTATGACAGCACCATGTCGCTGATTGAGAACCACTACCCTGACCTTGCCCAGGACATTAGCGTCATGCGTCTTGACCCCAACGACCAGATGCTCAACATGATCATTGCCAACGCGCACGTTGTTCTCCAGCTCTCATCTCGCGAAGGTTTCGAAGTTAAGGTTAGTGAAGCTCTGCACGCCGGCCGCCCCGTGATTGCCACCATGGCAGGCGGAATCCCGCTACAGATCAAGGACAAGGTCAACGGATTCCTGGTGGCTCTAGGCAACACTAAGGCTGTGGCGGGCCATTTACTGCAGCTATTCTCCGACGACGAGCTGTGGAAGAAGATGAGCTACGAAGCTCGCACGGGCGTCAGCGATGAGGTCGGCACGGTCGGCAACGCTCTTAGCTGGTACTACTTGGCGGTGGCCTGGACCAAGGCCGGGGTTAGTCCGGGAATCAAGGGCAACGAGAAGTGGGTGAATGACATGGCACGTGAAGGCGCGGGAAGGCCGTACAGAGAACACGAGAACAAGTTGCCGAGATGGTACACACAGAAACCACCCAAGCCGGAGGAGCCAAAGACGGAGTAACTCCCTAGGTAGGCCAGGCTCTAATTCCGCGTGTCAATTATTTTTGTTTAATGTACTTCTGTTATGCGTTCATTAATACTACAATTCTCCTACACTATGTTGATTTTGTTCCCTTGGTACAGTCCCAACGCTTAAGCGTTGAAGCGCTTCTCAACAGCCTTCCAGTTGACGACGTTCCAGATGGCATCAAAGTACTCGGCCTTGCGGTTCTCGTACTGCAGGTAGTAGGCGTGCTCCCAGGCGTCAATGCCCAGCAGGGGCTGCAGGTTACCCGTAATGGGGTCCTGGTTAGCGCGGGTGGTAATGGACAGCGTACCCGTCTGCTTATCGCGCACCAGCCAGGCCCAGCCGGAGCCCTGGATACCGGCCAGAGCGGCATTGGTCTGCTTGCGGAGGACATCGACCGAGCCAAAGTCCTCCTCGATGGCCTCCTTGAGCGCGCCACTGGGATCGCCACCGCCGTCACGGCTGGCCGGGGCCAGGTTCTCCCAGAAGAGCGAGTGGTTGACGTGACCGCCGCCGTGGAAGTTGATGAGCGGGGCCTGCGCGGCGGCCTTGGTGAAGTCGCCGGCGGCCTGCGCGGCGCCAACCGCCTCGAGGGCCGTGTTGAGCCCGTTGACGTACGTCTGGTGGTGCTTGGAGTGGTGCAGCTTCATGATCTCAGTGGAGATGTAGGGCTCCAGGGCGTTGTAGTCATCTGCAGAGCGAGGAGAGTAGGAGTTAGTTTAAGGATATTAAGGATATAAGTATGTCGGAACGGGGAGGGAGACGCACAGGACAGGTCGGGCAGCGTAGCCTTGCCGCGGACGAAAGTGGCCGAGCCGAGCGGGCGGACGGCAGCGGCAGCGCGAGTAGCGGAGCGTAGAGCAGACGAGCGGAACAGGGTAGCCGACATTTCGAATGATTGGTGAACGTATGGATGATGAGAAGAAGAAAAGAAGAGGAAGAAAAAAAAGCTTGTCGAAAATCAATGCGGATATTTTTGCGCAAAAAATAATTGTCAGCTGGGAAAGAGCTTCAAGAGCTTTAAGCGGGGAGCCCCAGTTAAAGCAACGCAGCAATTGCATAATTTGGAACATCGCCCATGTCATATTATATTAACCAAAATAGCGCAGAACGGGTGCCGAAACGGCAGCTACGGCTTTCAATGGAGCCACGGCAAATCAAGGGCTTTTATTGGCTAGAGATGATAACAATATAACCGTGTAGTACGTAGTACTTTGTACAGAGCTCTGCGGTAAAACTTTGACATTTGCAGTACTACTACGTATGTGTGCGATTTGTGCAGGGTGCTGGGGTCTCGGGAGTGGATGGGCCTTGTACGGCAAACACTGTGAAAACAACTAATTGCTCACTGGATTAAGACCGATCTACTAAGTCGCCTCGGCTCAATGTTTGCACGAGTATTGAAAAGAAGTCGGTGATTTTTTCAGAGCCAGTACAGAGTATATGCATCTTAAATCCAGGTACAATCAAGCCCAAAAGGTAGCATTGTTCGGTTCAAATGTCAAGTTAAGCTTGGCTAAGCTTCCATTGTAGCTTTGAAAGAAAAGGTGGGGTAGCTTGACCAGCTAGTCGAGGGTCTGGCTAGGGTTAAACAGCAACGCCGCTGTACCCACTTCGAGATTATCAATTTACGCGTTAATGCCCCCACGCGTTTTTGCTGCCGTGGTTGAACGACACACAAACTTGACATCCGCCCAAAATGTCCTACTATGATGTCGATGCGATTCTAACCGAGGCCGAGGTACATTATCCAATTACCTTTTCCTACAGAGCCCAACTAGCAAAAGCCCAGACAATGAAACCCCCAAGCAACTAACATCCGTCTAGAAAGTGCCCTGCACCTTCAACCTCGACTCGGAAGAGCTCGGATACCTCGACAACAACCCTGCTCAGCCCCTCAAAGCCGGTACGCAGCTCACGCTCCCGCTGTGGCTCGCCCAGATCCTTGCCGCCTCGATCTACCCCAACGGCGAGTCCGCCGTGACCCTGATGCTTCCCGACGCTGTATCGACCGAAGTCGTACAAGCCCTCAAAGCAGACCCGCGCGCCGTGCCCGTGCGCGAGCGCAGCGCGCACTTTTACAGCCTGGTCGACCGCATGCTGGAGCTGTTTGAGGACATGCCGCTGGGCGTCGTCGTCAAGTACTCGTGGATCGTGCGCGCGGCCGAAATCGCCGTGCTGGCGCGTCGTACCGGCGAGGATGGGAATGCTGCGGTCGGCAATTCGGGGCCGCTGGGCGAGGAGTTTTTGCGTGGGCTGGATGAGTGGGAGCGCAAGTTGTTCCGTGTGGCGCATGATGCGAGAAAGGATGTCAAGGAGTGGACGGAGAAGGGGTCCCGGACGTAAGGCAGACGTGGAGGAGTCTGTATATACGACATTACGATTTAATGACACATGTGCTCTTTAACTTATTCTTAATCATTCTCGAACGTAATCATCCTTGGTCCTGGTCTTGGTCATCTCCGTACCTGATATGCGATGACGGCCAGTGCCCTATGAGCACGGATTAGGGTTAGAGCCTGAACAGATGGCGGCTTCCGGCCGTGACTTTCAAGATTGATGATCCTACCCCATGGCGCTTTGTACCACAGCCATTCCGTCCGACGGTCTCCAGAGCTGTTACGACTTGACGTCTTACACAGTCCCCGACAAGATAATCAATATACGGAGTAAAAGCTCGTGCGGTCCGTTTTTTGCACATGGTCTAGGCATGTGACAAAAGTGGGGCGCGGTCACCGGCGGACTTCGTTCAGGGACTAAAAGCGACGAATGTGATTGGCTCAGCGATTAAGCCGCCATTTGCAAGCTAAGCTTGGGGGAATGGCAGTTACTTCCTGAATGGGATAGGGCACCTTGTTATCGCGGAAGGCAGCTTTGTAAAAGGGCATGGAAAGAGCCGCAAAGCGGTGGGAGTGAAATAAGGAAAGAATGGATATAAAGATACAGTTGTTTCTATCTATTCATCTTTCAATTTCGCTCCTCATCTTCTTCATCTTCATCCTGATCTTTATCAATCACTGCCATTTGACACCATTAATCATCAATCATCGCCATCTCTTATCTATCCTTATCGCACTTGCACAACAACATGTCCTCAATAGTCACCATTACCCCCATTGTGCCGGGCCCTGGCTCATCCATTGATTTTGGTGCTATTGTTTCTAATGCCGATGTTAACAATTTGTCTGGTAAGTAAAGTTTGAATTTGATCCGTCTACGATCTGTGTTACTTTCTGTTACATCTGGGAGATTTACCCGTGAAATCGGTAACCTCCTTTGGTAAGCTCTGCAATGTCAGCTTTCGTGCTACGCTATTTGCAGTTCTCTAACAATTAACCTTTAGATGCTGACTTTGATGTCATCCGCGATGCCCTCTTCACACACCAGGTGCTCATCTTCAAGAACCACGCCCACGTGACCCCCAAGGCGCAGTACGAGCTTACCCAGCGCTTCGACCCAGAAGCCGCCCCGTCGTATGGCCACGGCAAGACCATTGATGCCAAGCGCTCCGTGCTACACCCGGATCTCAAGACCATCCCGCACCAGCCGCAGGTGCAGGTCATTGGCAACGGTCTGGTCGGCGAGTACGAGGGTCTCAAGAACATCCAGCTGCGCCACCCGCACCATCGCACCTTCCACAAGACCGTGATCCCCGACGCCGAAGATCTCGACTTCACCCGCTTCTACCGCTGGCACATTGACGCGGCACTGTACGGCCTGGCGCCGCCCGTTGCTACTACGCTAGCGGCCGTCAAGGTTCCCGGCGGTCGTCGCCAGACGTGTCGCTACGACGACGGCACGGGCGATGTGCTGGATGTGCCGCTGGGCACCACGGCTTTTGTGTCGGGCTACGCCATGTACGAGGCGCTGAGCTCCGAACAAAAAGAGTACGCGCGCACGACCAAGGTGGAGTATGCGCCGCACCCGTATGTGTGGATGAGCGGGGCCAAGAGCCGGCCCACCGGCTTGGGCATGGTGTCGGAGGACAAGGAGATTCCGATTGCCGAGCTGCCAGCCGTTGAGGAGGATAAGGTCCAGGTGCTACCGATGCTGTGGAAGAATCCCGTTACGGGCAAGCTGGCGCTACAGGTGCACCCGTCAGCCGTCCGCAAGCTGCATCTCAAAGACGGGAGCGTGGTTGACAACCTGGAGGAGGTGCGCGAGATTATCTACCAGCTGCAGAGACCCGGTATTGCACCGGCTAAGGTGTACGCGCACGACTGGCAGGAAGGTGATTTTGTGGTGTTCCACAACCGCGGGCTGATTCACTCAGTGGTTGGCGCGTTTGCGGAGGACGAGATCCGGTTATTCCGCCAGTGCAACATTGCAGGCAGTAAGCTGCCGGAGGGGCCTTTGGAAGTGACGGCGGCCTAAGGGTTTCTTTATGTTTATGATGACATGTTTTTTTTGGATTTTATAGATACGAATATACTCCCGTACCGTACATATATACATGTGCAGACTTTAAGGTTGTAAGAGGCAGTAATGAAAGCGCCCGATAGGGGGAGGGCGAGAAGTACACAATAAGCATTAAAAGCAAAAGAAGACCAACAAGTCTTGAGCTGATTCGCTGAAATAACGTCGAATCCTGTGCTAAAAAGAAGTGCTAAAAAGAACAAGGCAGAACCCAAAAATAGAAAGCTGCTTGACCGACCAAATCCGATGGCGAAATAAAACAAAGGAAAATCTATCCGACAAAAATTCAAACAAGGAAGAAATGAAAACGGTTATGAGCGGCCACCGCCAACTCATAGCGTCGTGAATGCAAGTAAACAAAGAATCTGACTGGCCATAGAGACAAGGAAATCGCAGAGACAAAGAAATCTGGCTCGCCAAAGAAACAAAGAACAAAGAGAGTTGTGAGAGATAAAAAGGGCGGCGCGCATTTCTCGCTTGCCAAAAAAAAAAGAATGGACAGCGAGCGCCCTTGGAGGTGTGGTGGGTGGAAGTGGAAACAAAGGCGTGAGCCAGGAGGAAAGAAGAATGCCAAAGAACGCCATTAATAAGCCGAATGGAATAGGGGAGAACACCGAAGGAAAAAAAAAAAAAAAAAAAAAAAAAAGAGGAAAAGAAAAGAAGAAAAAAAATCAGGCACGGTTGCGCCAGAAGCGAAGGTGGTGCTTCTTGGGCCGTCTCGCCGGCTCAGGCCCCGGGATGCGGATGAAGCGGGACAGCGATTTTTGGGCCTCTTCAGGCATGGAAGCGACGTTTTCGTTCATGAGGTCAAGGATGGCACGAGAAGCTGAGGGCAGTTAGCATATGAAGAATAGTAGGAAAAAAGAAAACAGAAAAAAAAAACGGAAAAAGAGCGACAAGGGCAGCGAGTGCCACGTCAGGGCAAGCGAAGAACTGTACAGGGCTGTGTAAGTCGATTCGAGACTTCAGCTGACAGGCAGGATTGGATAAGAAAACAGAGGGAAAATATGAGTGAATGAGTGGGTAAGTGAGTGAGTACTAACGCATCAGATCCTCGCTGTCCAGAGCAAGAGCAGCCTCGAGCCGTGCAGAGCGGTAGCAGCCATATCTCTGCTGGATTTCGAGCATGCAGTTCCACAGATCGCGGTCGCTGTCCTGGCTGTTGCTGTGGTGCAGGATGTGCGAGACGGGGCGCGACGAAGCAGTAGACGGAATCTCCGAGATGGAGTCGGAGTCACTATCAGAAGAAGAAGAAGAAATAGCGTGTGGCAGCGGCTCAGTGGAGGCAGGGCAGAAAGATATGGCGAAGAATTCAGCGTCGGACGAGTCGACGCTGGACATGGAGACGATGGACTTGCGGTTGGCCATTGTGGGTGGATTGTACTGTTGGATGAGAGGTCTGCTTGCTTTGGATATGTCGAATATACAAGAAGAAGAAGAATTATAATGAAAGAAAAGCAGAAATATAAAAGGACGAAAGAAGGTGGGATGGCGACCTTTTAAAGATGTTGTCTAGAGGAAAAAGGAAGCATAAAACTTAATCGTGCAAGGTAAAGGCGGCAGTGACAGCATTAATAAAAGGTGACGGGAAAAAAGAAGCTTCAATCCAGTCACTCAAATCGATAAAATTCTGGGAAGAGAAACAAAACGATCAAATGCATTAAATCGAAAGGCTGAAAGACAAAAGGACGATCAAGGAAATGTAGGGCTTTGATAAAATGGCATAAATCAGAGATGCTGGTCTGGTGGTGGTAACTAAAGAGAGGAAAAGGAATTAAAAAGAAAAAAAAAAAAAAAAAAAGGGAATCAGAAAAAGTGGCTGCATGGGGGAGACAAACCAATGCCGGCTTTTTGTCAAAGCAGAAGCAAGGTAAATGCAACTGGTTGTTACCACTGCTTGCCGATGCTACAGGAGATGCTCACCGATGCTACAGGTGAGAGGAGCAGAGCAGGCAAGTACTCCCTTAAACTTCCACTAATTCTTAATTTCCAACACTGCCTGCAGGAGCAACGGAGGCAACCGCCAGATTCACAGGGCAAGAAGCGAACAAAGACGGACTTGCTTTTGGGTGGGTGTTGTAATTTCTTGCTTAAGGTGAAGCAAGGAATCTATAGAGAGGGGGGAGACTCATGGAGGGGAAAGAGGAGAGTCACCCACTGTGAAAACAGGGCTTTACAGCCAATTTGCAAAAGAAAAGAGGTAAACAGGGCTTTGCAGCTTTTATTGCAAAAGAAAAGAGCTAAACAGGGCTTCATGGCCATTTTGCCAAAGAAAAGAGGTCCACGCTTTCAACCTAGCAGCTAGCTAACATGGCCAGCTGGGCTTACTTGCTGTTATTGCCCAATCGGGAAGACAGGGCGAAGCTTGATCTGCTGTATTGTCAGGGAAAAGAAAAACAATGAATAAGAAAGCTGCAACAATTGGAACGAAAACAGGTACAACTTTATTCAGGGATAACAAAAAAAGGATATCGGTAGCAAACGACCAAGAATGAAGGACAAAAGAAAAAAGAAAAAAAAACCTACAGATCAAACATCAAGAAAAATACGTCCTGTTCCCGGTCTTTTAGCTATCCCAGGTCAAAAGGGAGAGAAAGCCCTAGGGTCCTTTCCCTTGTGTTATTGTTTGTACAGTTTATTTTCGCTGTTCATCAAGTTTTGTTTGTTTATTGAATTATATTGAACAGGCAAGAAAAAAAAAAAAAAAAAAAAAAAAAGGACACAGGCCAAAAGTCTGCAATGACAACAAAAGACAAATAAAGAGCAAAAGAAAGAAAGAGGTGTCAATGTCAGATGCAGGAGTAACTTGTTCAGCAGCTGAACGTACTTTGTTCTCTGTTTTCTTTTTCTGCTTGAGCTTATTTACAAATCAGCTAATCAGAGCTACAGATATTCACCCTGTGCCCTTTGTGCCTAACAACTCACACACACAGTAACTCTTGCAGTAACAACTCTTGCAGTAAATTGCTTTAATTATTTGCAGTTGCTGGTGTGTTTAAACCTAGAGTCGTGACCTTTTCAGGGCGGAGCTTTGTAATAGTGTATGTATGGATGTTCATATTTGTTTCAAGACTTATGGTCCCATAGGCCCCATTTTGTTCAGCAGCAAAAGCTGGAGCCAGCAAAGCCACAATAGGGCCGGCATAAACGAAGTTTCTTCTCAAACGGGCTGCCAACAGAGTTCGTCCTTGATCCAGGGCTGCCAACAGAGTTCGTCCTTGATCCAAGGCTGCAAGGGCTTTTTCCCAAAGAGGTCCGTCCTAAGAGCCCGATTCCCCATGGCTTTTCTCCAAAATTCTACCACACCTCAAAAGAAACATCCATCTAAGCCCCGAGCAAAGTCTAGCCGCGGGCGCACAAGTCATGTCGACTTTATTTTGTCTGCCTTGATAAATCTCTTACGAGCTGTGCCGGGCTTTTCTTTGATCTCGCTGGCTTGTCTTGTTTCTTGTGTGTGTTGCGTCAGAGGCGGTGAACAAAAGAGGGCCAAAACATCGTGGCCTGTTTTTATTAAGCGCCGCAGAATTCAGGCTTTCCCTTCTGGTGTACTTAAGTACTTGAGTACTTAAGTATCTGAAAAAAAAAAAATGAAAAAAAAGAGAAAAAAGAGAAAAAGAAAGCGCGGAACAGCTGGGACTTGATTTCCCAATATGACGTGGCTGATTCTTCACTTGCTTATTCATGTATCTCCTGGCCAAGTGAACAAAAGAAACAAATGGAGCAGAAATACGTAAACTAGAGACAAGATCGGCGTGGCTGCTGGTCTGGTCTTGATCGTTCACTTGGCCCATTAGAAACTGCTGTTGTATTGTGGCTGGCTGGCTGGCTGGCTGGCTGGCCGTTCAGTATGCCTGTCAATATCGAGTCTTCAAGCTGTACATGTACTTTTGACGTTGCAGAAGCCTCTCATCATCCTACCAGCAACCATTCCTTTTTTCACATGAGCATCTTTTTTTCATCCAGCTTTCTCAATTCAGCCTTTTTTTTTTCTTAATTTTTCATCAGCTCATTTATTCCTCTCTCTCAAAGTTGCACCACACACACACACACACACACACAAACAAAAACCCCCCCGCCTTGTAAATTCTGCAGACCCTTGCTCCTTTCTTCCCTTCTTTGGTACGCCGCCTGCACACTTTCTGGCTTGTTTGTTTAAGCTTTTCAGACATCGTACGAAACGTGGACCGAGATGATCTCATTCTCATCTTGTCATTTCATGGTCTGGCCCTCGTAGGAACTCTACATGCTCTCTGTCTTTTACTCTTTTTTTTTTGGGGGGTGTTCATTACGCTGTCAGACAACTTTGTTGCTCAACTCATCTCATGCATTGTTACTTGATGCGTACCATGTCATATATAAAAGAAATAACAGAATAAAAGACACTGGACTTGTTTTCATGCATTAATGACCAAAATGCAGAATTTTCACTTCCTCGTTAATGCCCGCGTGCCCCTCTTGCCGCGCCGTTCTCGCCTTTTACTCATTCGCCATAGTACTACAAGGAGTTTACTCCGCTTTGCTGTCACACTTGTCACCTAACGTCACTAGCCTCTTCTTCCTTTCCAAGTTCTACCGCTGCTACTAGTGTCTTAACCTGTGTCATGGACCTTGTCTTGGATTAACTACTGCTCTCACTTGCATTCTATCTGCTACACCAGCCTACTCTGTAATTACATCCTGCGGCTTATCTCGTCTTTTCTGACTTGTACCACACCATGCATTTTCATGGCCATATTTCAGATATCCTCAAGCATGACCACCTGCGTTCTTGCGAATCAGATGCCCTACCTTCTTATCCAGCTCATGCCCACCAAGCACCCTTTAACCCTGCTATTCGTTCTCCGGCAGATATACTAACAAAATCCGACCGCTATGATGCGCCCGCTACTGTTCTAAGCGCCAAACAAACTTCCACTAATTTTCTGGCTCCTTCTTACTTCTACCTTGCCTCAGCCCCTGTTCGTCTGTCGTCTCTTCTCTTCTCTTCTCTTCTCGTCTCGCGCGCCGCTCCTCTTGCTGATTCTGCCGGCCTAGGGTTACATTTGCTCTGCGTCAGTTGACATCTCTTAACCGGGGTTTCCAGCCCAGATCAACGTGACGTCAAATCCTGCGCTTCGCTGTAACCTGCATACACACACCGAGGCTCTTTAGTTCTTTCTTTCATTGGCTTTCTATGATCACGAAACCTTCTTTTGCCTACTTCTAGCATTATGCAGCGCCTTTGGGCGTGCTCTAAGAAAAAAAAAAAAAAAAAAAAAAAAAAAAAAGAAAAGGCTGAGAAGTCGCCATATTTTTGGCCCTGGAGCCTCTGACGCAGCGGCCCGCTGCATCTTCATCTTCGTGCCATCAAAATGACGTCGCTTTAATGGCTTTTCACATCAAACGACAGCTTGACCTGGCCCACTTTCATGCAATATCTATCACAACTGACGTCATCGCATGGTTTCTTGGGGTTAATACCCTAATGTGTAAACTCACAGTGTGTGACCACCGTGTGAATATAAAAGTAACTGTGAACAACCCTATTGGTTTATTAACCCTAGATATACCTACTCCGTTGACCCGGCCAGTCCTCGCCACCCGGAACTCCGCCATTTCTATCTTCCAAGGCATGTAGTCTTATCTCCAGGGGTGCAGATTACTTTTTTTCTTTTCCTTATCCCCGGTCGTGTTATTGTTTAAGAGCAAAATGAGGAGAATAATAGGCTTATTGTCCGCTCTCTGAGCATCGGATACCAATTATGACGATCTCTGCCTCAACCCCAACTATCGCGAAGTTGTTTTTATGCACTATCGGTAACAGTGGTTAATTTGTCGGGTATGGGTCGACACGCCTGTCTCCTTGCATCATTTGCTTTACCATCCACACGTACAAGCTGACTTGATTAGCCCCCCCCCCCCCCCCC
>LKBB01000050.1:80811-101492 GCA_001513885.1 Thielaviopsis musarum
GTTTCCCAACTACGAATAATGTACTGTTTTACTACTGAGAAGTAAGGGTGTGCTAGGGTTGTTCACCGCCGCTCATCTGTCATTTCGCGGGAAATTTGCTTTACAGGGGCTCGTGAGATGAAGCTCTTCTATTTCTTTTATACCTTTTTCACTGCCCCTGGTCCAGGTTAGCGCGGAGTTTTTTTTGTTTTTTTTTTCCTTCGTCTATCGCCTTTCTCATTCTCTTTTGTTCGGCGCATAAACTTTGATTGTTATTTCTGGGTTTGGCACTCAAGGTAAAAAAAAAAATTAATAATAATAATCCTAGCACGTTCTCAGAGATTAAAACTCGCCTCGTTCTGAAGATGGGAAGCAACTTTCTGCTTTGGGAAGATAAGGCCCTTGGCTTACAAGATTTTACAAGCGCGGCGGCGGGCTTTTTGAGTGATCGGCGCCAGGCTCTGTGAGGTCGTCACTGGGGGGGTGATAACAAGCCCGCCGATGAAAAGCCTAAAAAAAATGTCGAAGCATAGGCCAAAAGGGTTCTGGGCTTTTTAAGTCAAGGCTTGTAACGGTCGTACTTTGAGCTAGTCGTAGTTTATTTCATGGTTTGTCGAATGCAACAAAGTAGATAGTAAACTCAAAGAACTGCATTTAGACATCACGAGACGTCGAGAGCTGAAGCTAACGAAAAAGGATAAAAGGAGCAATAAAAAAAAAACTAAAAAGAGCCTCAGCTCGCCTAGCTGTCAACTTTCAGCCCATGCCAACTGTACTTGTACTTGTACTTATACCTATACTTGTACCTGTACTTGTGCCTGTACTCGTACCTACACCTGTACCCGTGCTTGCTTGTGCCTGTACTTGTAGTACTACTAGTACAATTAAAAACGCCAGTCATCGGTGACAACGCATTGCCTCCTCATTCTCCGGTCGCCTGAAATCGCAGTCACTCGCTCGTCGTAAAAACATCAGCCAAATACGTCAAGTTGGCGTCAGAACGCACAAGACTTTTCGGCTTCTTCTTTCTGTTCATTTACACTTTGTGTGAAGATAAAACCAGAGTCCTGGCTTTCTAATTTGCTTGTCATGCAACAAATTTACACAGCTAACACCAAATTAAAATAACATGCCAGTTAATTTATATCTATCTAAGCAAAATCGCTCAAAACGTCCAGCGCCGAGCAAAACCCCATGATGACCCTATAAATATGCATAACCCTAATGTAAACCCCGGTAAATGCTTCGTGTAAATAGACTATGACGTCGTTTAATGCAAATACAACTCTTTTTTTTTTTTTATTTGCGACGCGGCACAGCCGGACGAGATTTTTTTGTAGTAGCGGTAGTAGAAGTAGTGGCAGTCGAAGCCTGTGACCCACAAGCCAAGTGTACCATGCGCGCAATAAACGAGGAGCAATCGAGCTTGGACGGAAATGTATGCGGTGTGCTGGGCTCGCGCATCGCCCACGCGCCCATCGACGGCGTCATGCTGATGGCAATCGCCTCGCGCTCGGAGCCGCTGTAGTTTGACGTACCGACGCTCTCATTTCTGCCGTGAGCGCCGCCATGTCTGTGGGCATGGGCGGGGCCATTACTGCCGTCCTCATTGTCGCTGTCCTCGTCAATGTAAAATGTCTCCTTGAGAATCGTGGGCGGCATCCGGCGCATCGGTATGGGCGAATGAATCACGGGGCCACTGGCGTTTTCGCTCGTGCGAATTTTGAGCGGTGCAATGTATGCGCGCTTGGAGCCCTTGGACGGCAGTGGGCTGGTCTTGGAAGAGGTGCCGCTGGACGGCAACGTGCGTGAGGTCGACGCCGGACTAGCCTTGGAGGCGGGGCTGCGCGAAGCCGGAGAAGGACCAGTGCGAGCCGGAGAAGGACCAGAGCGGGCAGGGGACTTGGTAGGCTCCGGCACGTAGGCCTTGTTGGGCAGGAGGAACTTACTGCTGCGACTGTCTACTTGTGGCTCCGCATTAGCCCGAGTTGGCGAGTACGTCTTTCTAGGCTGGTAAACCTGCTCTGTAGTCTTGTTTCGGGTCTTTTTGACCTCCTTACGAGCCGTGTACGTCGCCTCGGGAAGATGCACCGGCTGCTCTACCGCCTTGCCCTTGCTCTTGTCGTGAATCGGCGAGTACGATGTGCTTGGCACGTACCGCTCATGGCGATAATCAGTCTCCATACTCTGACCCTGCTGTCTGTGCAAGTGCACCGGCTGCGCCGGGTAAATGACACTATCCAGGTGCAGTTCGTGGGCGTTCTCTCTGGAGCGCTTAGCGATGTCTTGCAGCCTGCGCTGTTTTTGCTCGTTAGCCTGGACCATCAGCTCTCGACGCTCCTGTTCCTGGCGATACTTGACGATGCGCTCGCGCGACAAGAGCCGGCGCAGTGGGCGTCCATGGTCCTCTGTAAACATGCTGTGCATATTGCAGAACTCGGTGCCGGGGGCGCGCTGCGCAGCACACAAGGCGCTGGTGCAGTTGTGGGCGATGCAGAAGCCAGAGAATTGATCGCGCACGGATACAGGGCAGGCGATTTCGGCGCAACGGTGCTTGCGGCAAAAGGGTGAGCCGCTCCAGTCAGTAGCTAGACGACAGTCGTCGGCAGAGCATGTGTGGGTAAGGCAAAACGGGCTAGGCTTGTTCTCGACAAAGACACGCGGAGCATGGCACTCGTCTCGGGAGCATTCGTGGGCGATGCAAAAGTTTTCGCTAGGTGATACATGGGCCTTGCAGCTGACGGACTGGCAGTAGTGGTAGGCATCTGCAGGATTGTTAGCTTAAGCTTCGTGGCTACAGGCAGAGAGACTTACGATCTATGCAGTAGATGCTATTACGCGTGCGATCATTGACACAGTACGCATTTTCACAGCGAGAGTGAGAGAAGCACCAGTCGCCGTGGGTACGCTGGTTCTGGCAGCCCATAATCAGGCAAATGTGCTCCGAGCAAAAGAGGCCACGGGCCGTTTTCTTTGGACAGTCTTTGGCGGCGCATACACGAGCGTGATCGTGGCAGACGGGAACACCCGAAGCACGAAGTTTGGGGCAGCCGCGCTGAGTGCACGAGTCTAGCCAAAGTCAGCAGTTGGTCAGAGGAGTACAGAGCAAAGGAACTTACGGTGCTCGCAAAAGGGAACGGTTTGGTTGATTTCCCCATTGACGCGCGGGTACTTGCACATCTCGTAGTGGCAGTTTGTGTGAAGAGCGCAGAAGCGCGAACCGGGCATGGAAATGCTGGGGCAAAACGGGCCAGCCGTCATGAGGACATGGCAGGCGTCTAGAAGAGTTAGCAGAGCAAACAATGGGGAGCAGAACAGACTTACGCTTGTCACAATACATGCCAACAGAGTTGCGCACTTTCTTGCGGCAGGTCTTTTCAAAGCAGACCAAGGCTGTTTCGTGCGCCGGCATAATATCGGGTCTGGAAGAAGCGAGCAGCTTGGGGTCCGTGATGTGTGAGTCAGTGTTGTCCCGTCCTTCCTGAGGAATTGGGATCATAGCGGCGTACTCACGATCATAGTGAACACGAGAGCCGTTGCCGGACCCGAGGAAGCGGGGGGCTGTAGGGCTCATGGTGGTTAATATCAGTGGGATTGGGGTTAGTGAGTGTGGTGAGTGTGATCAGTATGGCGGGTGAGTGTCTGGATCGAACAAGAAAACGACGAGAAGAGCCGAGAAGCCATTGTCGCTGTATATATATGCATAAGCGGACTCCTCCCGTTCTTTGTCCTGCCCTTTGAAGAAACATTTCAAACTATTTGTCAAAGAAGTCTTTGTCAAGTAGTATATTCAAGAATCATCCGTGGCGGTTCTTTGTGTGGTTGTCACCGGCCGTGAACAGCCACAGAGAAAGACGAAATCTCTTTGCCCGTCATTGTTTGGGACAAAGAAGAGAATGAGGAGAAAACGGATTGGCTACGAAGAAAATAGTGCGAGGTGAAGAAAGTGAAGAGTTTTCAACAGTTTAAAGAAGTTGCAAGATGTGAAAGAAGGTATGAGGTTGAAAGAACAGCCACAAACGCAACGCCACAGATAGCAGCCAGCCACATTAGGGGTGGAAACGGAAAGTGCCAAACAAAGAAAGAGCCGCAGATCAATTACCGGTACAATACAATCAATACCAGCTAAAACTGCTTTGTATAGGTCTATATATACATACAACCTTTATTCTATAAGTGCAAGCTTGCTGTTATAGTATCTCTGTAGCCAGTGCTAGGTTTCTGATTTGTGATGTAGCTTTTATGCATAAAACGGGGGGGCAAGACGAAACCCGGAGAAGGAAGGAAGGAAGGAACAGGCAGGGGAAGGTAGGAGGAGCATTAGCATCTGACCAGTAAAACGTCAGGAACGAAGACGAAGCTCTCAAGTACCTAAGTACATCAATACTTTTATTTTCTCTCCTTCAGCCAACACTTGTCTAACCCTTCTAACCTTTTTTAACCTTTAACCAATTCTCCTTTTAATTCTTTCAGTTCTCCGGCCAATTATCAACAACCCATAATTCCTTCCAAAATGCCCCCCAATCACGGCCTCGTCCACCACGACCAGCTCAAATGGCAACAAAGCAACGTCGAATTCATCAATAGCTCCATCGACCACCGCCTCAAGCACGCCTCGGCTGCCACCGAACCCGCCTGGAACAACGGCCTGATTGGCGCCCAGCCGGGGCTTTTCATCTGGCGCATCGAGCAATTCCAGGTATTGCCGTGGCCGCGCACCAAGTACGGCTCCTTTCACACCGGCGACAGCTACATTGTGTTGCACTCGCAGATGCTGCGCCGCCGCAACGCCCCGCCTAATGATGCGCCGCGCCTCGTGCACGATATCTTCTTCTGGCTCGGCGCTGAGACTAGTCAGGACGAAATGGGCGTCGCTGCCTACAAGACCGTTGAGCTGGACGAGTTCCTGCGTGGCGCGGCCGCTCAGCACCGCGAAACCCAGACAAACCCCTCGCCGGCCTTCCTCGCCCTGTTTCCGCGCTTGTCCATTTTGCGCGGCGGCATCGCCTCGGGCTTCCGCTCCGTCCCCGCCAAAGATGTCACGCAGCAACCCACTATCACCCTGCTCCGCGTGTTCACTCTGCACGGCTCCGTGCTCGCCCAGGAAGTCGCCCCGACAGCGGCCAGCCTCGACGCGGGCGACTGCTTCGTGGTCGATGTCTCCGACAAGATCTGGGTGTGGCAGGGCGCACAGTCGTCGCACATGGAGCGTGCCAAGGCGGCCCTCGTGGCAGCGGACATCAAGCAGGCTAAGCACGCCGACGTCGAAGTAGTCTCGCAGGACGAATTCCGCGCGCGCAAAGTGCTCGAGGCTTTGGGCTCAGACGCATCGTCCAGCGACAGCCTGACATATGCGTCGGCGCGGGCCATTGGCGGCGGCGGCTCCCACAACAACATCAACACAACACGGCTGCTGCGCCTGAGCGATGCCTCGGGCCAGGTGCAGTTTGCGCTGGTCAAGGAGGGCGTGCGGCCAGCGTGGAGCGATTTGCATGGCGACGATGTGTTTGTGCTGGACACGGGCAGCGAGCTGTGGGTGTGGCTGGGCCAGAGGGCGAGTGCGGGCGAGCGCGCGCTGTGGCTGCGGGCGGCGCAGGCGTATTTGCGGGCGTATCGGCCGGCGGGTCTGGGCGGGCCAATTGGCAAGGTGGTGCAGGGCTACGAGAGCGCCGAGTTTGTACAGGTGTTGGCATAGTGGCCCTTTGATACAAAGACCTCGGGTGAATTAAAAGGCCAGCGGCCGTTGTATTCATGTTTGTATATGTATAATTTACTTAGCTCCAGTATCTGGCCCAGGCGGCAAACTCGGCGTCAGTACCAGCAAAGCGGAATTCCGTCTCGAAAATCTCGTCTAGGCCTTCATTCAGCGTCGGCGCCTGGTAGCGCTTTGCAAAAGACCCAAATGCGATGCCGGGCAGGCCGTCTCTGTCTTCGGGGTTTGCCGACGACTGCAGGTGTTAGCATACATGCTTATATAGGGGTAGAACCAGTAGAGAAGAAAACTTACACCTTTGCCGTTGGCACGGTAGTGGTCGTTGTGCACGCACATTTTCAGCGGCGTTTTGAAGTGCACGCAGCGCACTCCCATGTTATTTTCGCGGGCGAGTTTAATCCAGATGCCGCGGATGATAGTGTCGGCGTTGGTGTTGTCTGTAGGGTTAGCCACCAGCACTGCTAGACATGAGTATATATACACAGGGTTTGACGTACCGATAACCACTGACGCTCCGTCTTTAATGGCCCGTTTGGCTGCAGCAATGCACTTGTCACGACTATAGCCGTACCGTTAGTGAAATCAGCCCATTCAATGCTAGGGAAAAGTACATACGAGCCCAGCCGGTCCTGGTTAATCCGCGTGTACCCCAACGGCTCACAGTGGCGCCACCAGAACGAACTCTTGCCAGCGCCCGGCGGCCCGCAAAAGATGACCATTTCCCTGTCAGTCTTCTTGGCCCACTTTACATTCCCATGCTCGTCTTCCCTCTGTGCTGCCACCGGGTCAAAGTCGCGCACAAACGGCTCGCGTTCGCTGCCGCAGAAATACTCGTCGGGCGTGAAAAACGCCAGGCCCAGGTTCGCTGCCAAGTTTCTGTCGGAGCAGGAAAAGTCCTTTGCGCGCGCCGCGCCGCGCTCTCCCGGCCGCCCGGCGGCGTCACCGACAAAGAAACTTGCCGCCATGTCGACGTCTGCGGCGTCCAGGTCGTACGTCGCCAGCAGCGTGTCCCACATGCCGGTGCGCGGCTTACGGAACACATCTTTGCATGTGGCGGCGAATAAGGCCACGGGTAGGTCTAGCGCGCGCAGAACTTGGTTGCACTTCGCCTTGTACTCGAGCACGCGGTCCGTCCTGCTGGGGTTCTTGGCCATGGCGGCAGCAGCTTTGGCGTCGGGGTGCAGAGTCAGACCGCCCTGGTTGGAGAAGATGGCAATAAGGAAGCTGGGCTGTCGGTCAGTACATACTCAAGGCTAGTAAATATGGTCTATAGAGAAACGTACCCATCCGCATGCAGACTGCGCAGCTTCTCCGGCACGCATTTATCCCACCACCGCCAGTCGTCCGCGCCCTTGGCAAATTTCTTCCCTGACGCTGCCTCGATCAGCGTAGAATCCTGGGCTTGTTAGCCCTCCTCCATGTATAGCTCTCCGAGGCACTCACCAGATCAAACGCCGCAATCTTGACTTTCTCCGCGGTCTTCGCCCATTCCCCGCTGCCCTGTGGTGTGAACCGCGCGACCAGCATCGACGTCTTGGCGCCTTCATATGGTGCTTGTTCCGACCATTTTGCCTTGTTCAGCGCTGCTGCTGCCGCCGCCTTTTCTGAAGCGGGCTTGAAGAAGTTGGCGACACTGGCTTCTGCACTGGTGTTAGCACTGAACATGACCTATATATCGGACCGATAGATACAGAGAAACCCACTTGTTGTCGCACTGGGAACCTTTTTCTTGGGCGGCGGCGATGAAGGCGTGCCGGCACTGCGCTTGGATGACATGCGGGACGGCGACGACGACGAAGAGGAAGAAGAAGAATAGAGACGCGGGACGGGCCGAAACGGGAGGATCCGTGGCCAAAACAATCTGGAGATAAGAAAAGAGCGTGCGATTGACATGAAGCCTTGAGCGCGCAGAAGATACTCACGGCGGAAAAAACGGCAATGCAGGTCGATGAAAGAGCGTTGTTGGGTCCGGATGAACCAAAGGGCTGAAAAGCGTATAGGTCACGTGACATGGGTTAAGATCCTTAGGGTCAGGTATCATGATTCATTATCAAGGTCTTAGCTTGCAAGTTGTCTAGCTATCCCCCACCGTGAGCACCTGCGGCAGCGGCGCCGGTCCTGTTCTAACCTCGAGCGGCACGCGCGTATCAAACACGCGCCGATCCAAGTGTTTAAAGTCGATGGCGCCCTCCAACTCGCGCTGCACCGCCTGCAGCTGGTCCATGGCGCGGACCACCTCGTCGGGCTTGTTATCGTCGACCACGTGCAGTCGGACAAACAGAAACGAGCGCTTCATCGGGTCAATGCATTGGAGGTCTTCGGGCGGCGGGATGTGCGGGGCTAGAGTGCGGCCGTCGGGGGCCGGCATGGTTTTGTATGTGTGGCGGTCGGCGAGGAAGAAGTGTCGGGATAGGCAGAACTCAATGCCTCTGCCGTCAAAGTACTGGATTGTGTGGTCGATGAGTTCTCCTTTGAAGCTGGTCTAGTCAGTTCTCTCCCTCCATCTTTCTGTCTCTATATATATGAAAAAAAAAAAAAGAATGAAAAAAAAACTTACGCGTGCCCGTTGTCCTGCAACACCCGCGGCAGATTCTTCTGTCCCCAAATCTCCACCTTCTTGCGCGTCGTAATCGCACGATTCGATGACGGCGTGGGCGGATCAGGAAAATCGGCAAAGCGCAGAATGCCCTCTTGCGCGTCGTAATTAGCGGGTGCCGCGAGCACGCCAAAGCCATCGTACGGAATCTCGTAGCGCAGCTCAATCTGGTATGACTGCTTGGTGACGGCCGTCTGCAGGCTCTTCCACAGCGGCGCGGCCGCCTGCCATGTCTTGGGTGTCTTGTCGGTCGCCGCCAGGTTGCTCATGGCGGTTGGGCGCGCGGGGCCCTGGAAGTGCAGCGAGCGCGTGTATGTCTCGTAGCCGTCGCGCGCGCAGAGGCCTTTGAGTACGGCGCGTGCCTTGGGCTCGTCTTCGGGGTCGATGACGGCGGTGAGGAAGAGCTCGAGCATTTTCGGGAGGTTCTCGGATTGTCGATGTTATAACGATTGGGTTGGTGAGAGAGGCCAAGTAGGGTTGTGGCGATGACGTCGATGGCGTGGCGATGGCAGTTTGTGGGTTGAAAGCTGAAGAGAAAAGAAATAAACTCTAAAGCTCAGCTTGTGATTGACCAGGGTTTAGTGTCGGCTAATGTGGGGCCGGTGCTACAGTACTACTGTATGTACACACTGCACTGCTACTCCGTTTTGGGACAGTCAGACCCTAAGCCGTCCGCCGTTGGCTTTTTTTTCGGTTTTTTCAGCGCCTAGGCAAAGCCGGCTCAGTGCTGTATTAGCGTAGTTTCGGGCATGCCAGAGCACGACTGGAAAGATGAATTGCTTTGTGCTTCCGGTGAACGGGATTAGATAGCTACAGTTGCATGTGAGAAAAGAGAAGAGTCAACTGATCGGTGTCTGGCTAGACTGCAACAGGCTGCATTTTGAGACTTGGAAGATAGCTAAGTATGTATGGTGAGTGAAGTTCACTCTGGCATGTCCTTGATCCTATTGTCCTGGCTACATGCACTATACCTGCTCGTGTAAGGCCCAGCCAGCAGGTTTAATTCTCCGGTCTGTAGTTCCATGAAACAGCCCACCCGACCTTCCAAGTTTCCGGTCTAGACCTCCCCAGCCAGCTCACACCCATCCATCATGTCGCACATGGCGCACAAGAGCAAACAAACCTACTTGTGCAAAGTCGCACACACCCGTTTTACCCCTCCACAGCCCAAACGAGCTCCTTTCTTGCTCTTCCTCGGCTCGCAAGCTTGCTCGGCACTTTGCCTGTTCTTACTTGGACATTTCCTTTCCGGATAAAACTATGTAACCAGTCGTAGCTAAGGATTTCCCTGTTCGTCTCATCTAGGCATTGTCGAGTGGGCACTTGGCTCTTTGTTTTGCGCGCTTGCCTGCTGTTCCCGCCCCTTTCTTTGAAGAAGCACACAATTCCGTTCCCAACTCCGTATCAAATGAAACATTTTATATCGAATGCCCTTCTTCCCTTGCTATCCTTGGTCCAAAGAGCCCCGTCTAACTTGGTATTCTTTGAGCCACTCACAGACATCGAGTCTGTGGCACGTTTCTTCCTCTTTGTCCAACAAAGTTTCCTACACGCCTCTTCCTCCAGTACCATCACCTCAACTTCTCTCCAGCCCTTCTATACACCCTGTAAGTCAAGAAAAGAAAAAAAAGGCCCTGTTGCACCTACTGTTTCAGCCCTTCGTACAAGCTAATGAAACTTACTCTCTACTCTACATTATAGCAAGCAAAGAGTGACTTTGTCAACTTACACTTTCCATTGCATATCCGGCCCATTACCAACCCTGTAATAAGCGCAGACGCCACGGCTTTTCCTCTCACGCTCTACTTCTTTGTGCGACAACGAGGCGGGAAGCTGAAGAAAAGCCAAAAATTACATTACCAATTTGCTTCCGCTTTGCTCTTTTTACCGAGCTGGAGCACACATGCCCATGTCATTGCTAAACTACCTAGACCATCAATATTCAACTTGTATTGGCTCTAATCTAAAACTGCACTCTATACCTACTGGGACCTGCCAACTTTTGGTCAACTGGCCGACTCTACTGTGTTACAAACAGCCCGCTAGCCACATATAAACACGTATGGATGTACATACATGGCGCTCTCGACGCTATTATATCACACTATGCTGTCGAGTACTACAACATCTGCCGGGCTATGTCAGCTCAACTCCTGTTCAAGCATGTTTCCCTACCTTCGTGTTCCGTCTTTGTGCTATGCTTTACCCCTCACACTTATCTCTCCTTCATATAGAGTATCACAAAACTCCAACTCGTTTGTCCTTCCTCCCGGTTTCCACCTCACTACTCTAGGTTAGTAACCATGCCTACAATCCAATCTGCATCCTGGCGATAATGAAAAGTCACGCTCATCTTCTGACATCACGTTGTGCGAGGCCCAAGTCTTGGGCCTATCAATGGGCGTTTCTTCTGAGCTAGGTAAAGCAAATCGCCAACTCCGCATAAACGCCACCACTAGGGAGCAGCTTAATGGACAAAAAGGATGTCCTAAAGGAGTAAATAATTCTACACTCAAAGTAGCCTGGCGCAAAACACAACTAACATGACCGTTGTCTCACAATGATGGGCGCTGATTGGTCAAAGTTAAGTAAACAAGGGCACCATAAACTTCAAGATGACTTTAAGCTTGTAGCTATTCATTTTCTATGGAGACAAAACAGATTTATATCGAATAACATGTTAAAAAAAGACAAGAGAATGAGAAAAAAAAAAGATTAACAGAGAAGTGAAAGGAACCATCAAGGCTCACTGATTCTTTTTAACAGACAATAAATAATAGTAGTATAAAAAGACAAAAGCCAAAACCAGGGTATGTAACTGCAAACAGGAAAAAGTAAATCATCAAAACAAGTAAATGGTATGAATGACAGGAAGCCAACAGGAGCAAGCGGATCGAATATCAAGAGAAGAAAAGAATAAAAAAAAAAGTTGTAGTAGCATTAAGTCGTTAAATAAGGAGCGTAAGAAGCCATCGCCTACAAGCGAAGCGGAGGCATAAAAGAGACGTCGAGTCGTGAAAGTAGTTGGTATGGAAAACAGAAAAAAAAAATCATTAAAATAAATGCAAAGCAAAAAAAAGGCAATCATCAAAAGATGAGCCGAGTGGTATGAGTCGTAAAAAGGAGCGTAAAGAGTCGGGGTATCATAAAGTAGAAAAGAAAAAAAAAAGGGGGGCCAACGAAAAAGAATAAAAGATAAAACAGATCCAAGAATAGAAGAAAAAAAGCCGTAAAAACATTGCTGGTGGGCTGAGGTGCTGCTGCTGACGATGATATGTGATGGAAAAAGAAAAAAAAAAAAAACAGAAAAGGACAGAAATGATGCTAATGATGCTCTATCGCCGGAATATATGCTGGAAACTCTCGGTCGTGTATGTGTAGTGTAGTTGTTGTAGTGTAGATGTAGTAAGTCGTTGTGTGAAACAAAAAAAAAGAAAGAAAAAAAAGGCCGAACAGAAGAATATGAAAAAAGAGGGGAAAAAAGAAGACGAATTCACTTCTTCATCTTGCCAATCAGGTTGCGCCAGAACTTGGGGTGCTGATTGTTCAGCTTGCGCTCCTCGCTCGGGCTGCGGATCATGACGGCATCTCTAACCATCGGTCCGACAATGTCCTCGTCGCCACGCGAAGGGAACTTGCCCGAAGTGTCCAACAGCCGCGGAATAGCCTTGGGAATCGCCTCCTCCAGCTCGCGCCACTGGTTGGCCGACAGCAGGTCCTCGGTTGGGTGCGACGTTGGCGGCGGCGGAAAGTACGCCGGCCGTAGGCTTTCGGCGCGCGAGCGAGACCGCGTGCGGCCCCGGCTGCGGCTGCGCGACAGCGACATGGACAGGCGCGAAACGTGCGACTGCGGAGGCGACGAGATGCTCATGGACACACCACCAACCGTCGATCCGGTCATGACAGCAATGCGACTCATCAGCTCCTGGTGGTTCTTGCGCCACTCGCCTTCAATGGCCTGCCACTTCTTTTCCGTCAGCTGGTAGATGTTGCTGGTCTGACCGTAGTTCTCGCCAGTGCGCACAATGTGCTTGGTGTAGTCGACGCGCGCAGCCGCCCAGTCGTCGCGGAGCTTGTGCAGTGTTTCAGTGCTGGCTTCCTCGGGCTGATACGGCGCAGGCGAGATGGTGAAGTTGGCGTGGCCCAGGCTGTCGGACCACTCGTCGTGCTCCTGTTCCTGCATAATGTTGGGGAACAGCAGCGGCATCTCAGTCGTAGGCGACGGGCGGAACGACGAGATGGATGGCCTGGTCGACAGTGAGTTGCCGGATCTGTGAGACGGCGCCATAGAGACGTGCTTGATTGAGTTCTGGAGCTGCTCGTCAACCGAAAGCGCTGTCGGAGGTGACTGCAGCGGCGACTGGATGGGCGGCGGCTTGCTCAGGGCCTCCATCATCAGAGGAGGCAGAAGCGGCGTCAGCGCCTGCGACCGGTCGCGGCCAAGGCTCTTGCGGGCAAACTCGCAGTCCATGTCGACGTTGGCCACCATGCAATCGGCCTGGTCGCAAAACGACATGGCGGGCGAGGCAGGCATGGGCGGGTCCAGATGGGCTTGGTGCAGTCTAGGGTGCGAAGGCGTAGAAAGAGAAGACGAGCGGCTGGAGGCGGCAGCCGGGTAGGTATCAAAAGTGAGCTCCGCACTGGGCGTGGATGTAAGAGTAGGGCGTCTGCGGCTGCGGCCCGATCTCCAGCGCGTAATGGAGGGGAAGCGCGAGCCGATGCGCGAAGTCAGGTGTGAAATGGTGGATTCGGCGCTGTCTGCAACCTTGTGGGAAGCAGCATACTCGCTGTCGCTCATAATGGCGGCGTCGTAGTCGACATCAATGTCAATGTCGTAGCCAGGCATAATAGACATGGAGTCGTTGCTGGCCGAAGGGTGGATGCACAGCTCGTGGCCTGGGCAAGTTAGACAAGAAACGGGCCGAGAGCGAGAGCAAGAACAAGAACAAGAAGCAGAGGAAGTGTAAGAGCATGTCGAAAACCTACAGTACGAGTCAAAGATATCGCAGGTCGACGAGGCAAACGAGTCGCGGATGCACTCTTCGCGCTCAAACGGCTCTTCCATGACATCGGGCAGCTGTCTCTTGCTGGCCGACTTGGCGTGGGACGGGCCCGAAGGCACCTGCTGGATCTGGACCAGTTCAGTGGCCATAGGAAGAGGCAGCGGAAGCGCAGACAGATCGAGTGAAGACGTCGAGCCCGAGTTCCGCATGTGGGCCGACGAGCGAGCCGGAACTAACACGGGGAAAGATGGCGTTGCGGGAGCAGAAATGTCAGAGGCAGACGAGTTATGAGTGTAAAAAACGGCAGCCATATCGGGCTCGCTCAAAAACAGCGGGAGCTGTTGCTTGCAAAACGAGGTGGGCACCGACTGGGAAAGCGCAGGATACGAATCGAATTCGAAAGAGTCGAAAGAATCGTCGTCGTCGTCGTTGTCGTCGTAGTTGTCGTCGTCGTCAACATCAGCAACAGGCGAAGGTGAGTAAGAGTTGGAAAAAGAAGAAGCGTGAGCAATGGACGACAAGTGCCGCTCAGCCAGCAAGTGTGGGAAGAAGAGAGGTTTTAAGCGAGACGACATGGCGGCTTTTTTGTGCTTAGCGGCGCTCCGTTTCTTTTTATTGTTTTTTTTAGTGATTTCTTTTTTTTTGTCCTCCCAAAACAGGTCGAGCGAAAAATCGGCCAAGAGAAAAAAGAAGAAAAAAAAAAAGAAATAGAGCGCAAAAAAAAGTGGTCGACAAAAAAAAGGCGAGGGTGGGCGAGCTGCCGCTTATACGTTTTTTTCTGGTTTTTAACTGGATTGGATGCAGCAGTTGGCTAGGCTGGCTGGCTCATAGGTGTTGGGCCCCCTGTAATAATTGTAATAATTGAGCTCTGCTTGCTTCAACGGGGGGTTCTTGGAGCAGCAGCAATTGGCTGAGGGCGGTTCAGATGCAGGCAAAGATGTGGTAGAGAAAAGTTGACGTGGTGAAGATGGCGGGGGAACAAGCAATAATTGACAATGATGTCAGTTCAGTCACACACAAAAGAGGCGAGAAACGAAGAGCAGATCGGAATGGAAGAGAATCTGGATTCAAGAAAAAGGAAAAGAAAGACATGGAAATAAATGGCCAGGAGAAAAGATGGTAGAAAGAAAAACGGAGGTGGGTGCAGATGCCGTTAAGAAATAGCAGTAGTACTTGCTTGGTACATGTGTAAGTAGCAAGTACTATGGGAATGGAAGGGGAAAGACCAAACGGAGCTTACAGACACCGCAAGAACAAGATGCAAATGCAAATGCAGGCGCATAAGGAAAAGGAAGCACAGGAAAAGGAAAGAAGAAGGAAAATACCAAGGAAAAAGCCATAAGTGACTGACTTTTTGGCTGGCTGGCTGGCTGGCTGGCTGGCTGGCTGGCTGGCTGGCTGGCTAGCCTGAGTTGACTGAGCGAGTGACTGATTTGAGTGACTTAGGGGGTGCAATTAGCTGGTGCATGCACAACCAGCGGGGCAGGCAGGCAGGTGCTTGAGCTTTGTGTTTTGTGCCGCTTACCTTCAACTTGAGCTTTAACTACTAGCAGTAGCAAGTCGTAATACAAAGTAAGAAGACGGCTATTATTTAAAAGGTTGGGGGGTGTGGGTAAAAGAAAAGAGAAGAAGACGGGTCAGAATTTAGGACTGGTCGTGTCAGTCAGTCTTTAGTGTCTGTGACGGTGACTTGCCTCGCCCTTTATTTTTTTTTCTATTTTTTTCTTTTTTTTTTTTACTGAATTGTCAGTGTTAATGCGCCGCTCTGGATACCCTGCGAATTGCTGTGAGTTGCTGCACTGAACTTAGCAAAGGAGAGGAGAGAAAAAGCAAAGCCTAGCAACAAGGCATGGTATGGCATGGCAAGGCATATAGGGGCCGGCTAGACTGAAGCGAAGAGAAGGGGGTGGTTAGAGGTCGAAGGTCAGAAGGGCAGGAACTGCCTGGCTTGCTCGCTAGGGTATGTTCTTTGTGTGCGTTTGCATTTTGTCAGTTCTTGCCTCTTCTTTCCTTTTTCTGCAAACGCAGTGCAGGTACTTGCTTCAAGAACGGGGTAACAACTAAATCAGTATGGCATCATCTACTAAAGTACTTGTGTATATACTTACATACACACAAAGGCGAAGACATGATAGGAAGCAGAAGCTGGTGAGAAGTACTACAAGTAAAGCGACTTATACAGGCAAGAGCAAACGGGAAGGGCACAGAAGGTGGCGGCAAGAGTGGATCAGCTCCCTCTCATTCTTTCTCTGGCTCTTTCTTTCCTTGTTGGCCGACCGCACTCTAGCTTTCTATTCTTTTCTTTTCTACTTCTTTCTCCAGTGGTGTGTTCGTATTTAATCCACTCCCATCGATTGATTGATCGAGACCACGGTAGCCGGAGCAGCAATGTTATAAAAGCCTCTAGAGCGGAAAAGTTGTCCGCTAGCTCTCACTCAAGTTCCCATGTAGTTGGTTTTATCGTAAGGTGAGTAAGAAATCCGTTTGTTAAAATGCTCGATTAAATGTCGAGAAAAAAAAAAACAAGACTAAAAAGCTACAGCCGACTATGGAAGGAACTAACAAAAACTCAGTGGGCAGGGGTCCCCATCTTCCTGCTTGGGAAGCCAAAAACACAACTAAAACAGAATATCAGTGCGGCGTCTATAATGCATAATTCATCGTGATATTATCGCTTTATGCAACTTGCCTATAGCACTTACTTTGCCGGCTTGCTCTATAAACGAACCCTTGCACACACTAACAAGTTCTTCCTTTTCTTTGGAGCCTTTTTTTTTTTTTTTTTTTTTTTTTTTTTTTCTTTTTCTTAATTCCTTGGGTGCTCCGTGGACTACAAGTACAGCACAGCAAAATCCATCCATTTTCATTCCTTCTTCCTTTCTGTTCGTCGCCCTCCCTAGAAATCCCGCTTGATTTATTTTTTTCTTCAACCCCCATCGTAGGTTGTTCTTCCTTTGTTTGGCTTCAAACCCGGAGTTTGTCGCCTTTTCTCCTTCTCCCGGCGTCCCTACGCGACTAGTAGTTTTGGGCCGACTCAAGCCAGCATCGCCATAATCCTTAGATATCGCTCCAAAAAAAAGTCTGCTCCTTTCTTCCTTGCCTAATTGTCCTGCCACACAATGATCATCGAGGTCACGTGAAAGACTTGAGTAGTACATGTTCTCAATCAATGGCAGCTAACTCTTTGGGTATCCAAAAAAAAAAATAAGAGCCGCTTTTTTTTTTTCCCTTAGTTAGGCTATATGGCTCGTACCAGGCATTTGCTACAGCTGCTGTCTTCCCGTTCGCTCGTAAATACTTTCTACTTACTGTGATATATTTTTCTGCGACGCCTCAGCGCCTCAGTTCAAGCTGCCTTCTTAGTGGCGGTAGTGGTGGCATCGAATGAAAATAAACGTCTGTTCTTTTGGCGATAACGACCATATTGGCCAAAGGTCTCTGCTTCTTTGAGAGCTATACCACGGCAACACTAAGAGCGGCGCTCTGATGCCAGATGCCAACAACTATAGTATTAGTACTAGCAGTATATAGATAGTCCTATTTACACTTACTTAAGTACTCACTTAAGTACTTAGACCAGCCCAGCCGCCTCTTGCGGCCAAAGCTTCATTTATTGGCGGTGCTTGTCGCCTCTATCGAGTTGCTCAAAGCGTTATAGAGCAACAAGATGGCCTTTGCTTTTTTGCTGATGAGCCCGAGCCAATACAAACAAGAAGATATAGGGCAAGGCCACAATCCGCAGTCATCGCCAGCCATCATGCTACGGCATGCTAAAAGTCTTTTTGGCCTGGATTTGCACCTTTTTATAAAGTCCAAGGAAAAATCCATGTGTTAAAGGGTCAGGCATGTAAGCCGCCACCAAGTTGGGCCTTGAGGGTTGTTTTTTTTTTTTTTGGTTTTTGGTTTTTTTTGCTTCCCTAAACAAACCAGCGCAAAGTCAACCTTCAGCCACTCCCTTTTTTGCAACTGGCTTATTGAGAACCTGTTCTGCTACATGCAGAGGGAAACGCACAAACGCTACAAACGTAACTTTGGATGTAAAGTCGAAGCCCAAAAACAACAAAATACCAAGGGAAACAATAAAAAAAAATGGACTTACGAATACGATGTAGAGTCTCTTTGTTTGGTACAAGTATTACTCTGCTCATACAACTCGACACGATGTCAACGTCTTCCCGCCGTCAGTCAGTCAAGGCCATGCACAAAAAAACAAAACGAGCCCCTTGTCCAGCCACTTGTGACTCTCTGGTTTCTTCTTTTTTTCCATGCTTTTCGTCTAAACATAAAAAAGGAAACACAAAGCGGTCATGGGATGCATCGATTGCTCTGCTCTTCTCTGCCCCGCTGCCAACGGCCGCATCAGATCAACAGAGCCCAAGGGCGGTGAAGAACGCTATTTGGGCTTCACTCTAAAAACCAACCTTTTCTGTCCAGGGAGCCTTGACAGCTTAGACATGTACAGTAAGCTTTGTCTGGGAACGGCCTAGGCTCCTTTTACTTATTCTTCTACCCGACCTTGTAGCTTATTTCTTCTTTCTTCTCAGCAAGTTGCCGTGAACAGATCAGACGTGCAGTTGCTATCGCAGGTCTTTGCTTCTTTTGGGCCTTGTACGAGCGTTGCGCACAGGCTCAGACAGGAGGGCATGAAAAAAAAAATGGCAAAAAAAGACAACCCAAGAGGAGAGGTTGACAAAACAAGCAGACGCAGGCCGAAACCCGACTTTGATATTCCAGGCTTCAAGAGGGAAAACATAGCACTAGCAGCATCAGTCAACAAAACACAGCTCAACGAAACGAAACAAAATAAAACGAAATTCGGCACGAAATGCCATGGACAGCATCTCTGTAGCTTTGGATCATGGGTTGCGTGTTGTCTCTTCCCAAAGTCACTCAAATATCCCGATCCAGCAATCCAACCCTGTTTAGAGTCACAGCCCGACGATCCAGTTTTACCACGTATTTTCTGGTTTCTTTGGGGACTTGAAAGTGAATTCGTTCCGAGAAAGAAGAAGTGACGTTGGTCAAGACTTCAATATGCTAAACGAGTTCTGCCACGCAAGTCGTACATACTGGTAGTACATGGAGAAACATGGGTCCAAGCCGAGCCGAACTGAACTAGGTAATTCTTTCCAAGAGTTGTGAATCACCGGAAGAATAACGTCGCCATGAATGTGCTATTGAATATTAGGGTTAAACACGACAAGGGTTCCCTGCCTATCAAATTTCGCCGTTGCGAAAACAAAGAGGCATAAAAATGCGCCATTTCCGTCATCTGGTCAAACGATACTGCCTTATTTCTATCAACAAACAACGTGACAAACAAAGCAAACAGAGATATTGGATCTTACGATTTGTTTGCTCTGTTATTTCTATTTCACACATGAATTATAAATGTCAAAAATGTTAAAGAACCGGCAACATTTGACGGCATGTGAACAGACAGTAAGGTCGCTACTATGTAGAAGGATTAGCTGGTCTATGTAAGTAAGTACTTAAGTATGTCTGATGTATTGAAATGTCTGGGCCTAAAAGACATGCCAACGGAACATCCCACACGAGAACAAGACCAAAAACCCCTTGCTAGAAGGCCGAAGGAAGTCTACTAACTGATGCCCTTTTGTTTTATAAACTAATTCGGCGCTTGCCATGTGAATTTCACGACGACTTGGCCACGAGTTGATATGACTTGTGGCCTTTAGTCCGTCTTACTAAGTACTTGGGCTAGCAGGCTTTTCAACTTGTTTTAGGTCAATATATTTGCATATGCCAGTTTGTTTGTTATCTTGTTTGCCATTGCTTATACTGCTTAGTCTGGTGTCTCATTACTGGACAAGACATTATAGCGTGCAAGTGAGAAACAAAACACAAGAATGAGAAGGACATGGCAGTGCTGTGTCTCCTTCGATTAAAAGGCATGTATATTGTGTTGCCACCCTATAACATAACATGATGCTATCCAGAAATACAAGATTGAGAACAAACCGGTGGCACAAGTGCAGAAACAGCATTTGTTATGTTCGCCCAAGTTATTAGTGCTACTCACTAACAAAAAAAACCCCCCTCTCGTGATTACACAAAGACAAATTCACCTGTTGTACCGCCGGCCTAGCAACATAACACTTGATATGCCTTTTTTTTCTTCTTTTTTTTTTTTTCCTGCCAGAATGTTTAAGCACCGACCCCGCCTGTAATTGTCTGGACAGTAAGAAGCACAACGAAACGAAGGAAACACAAGCACAAGAGAGAAACCAGACCGACGTCATCGAGCGTTTAGTATTAAAACAATATCAGGTTGAATAACCCCCGCTACAAGTTTCAGTTTACACAAAATTAAAATCCGAACCCGTTTGTGTTTTTTTTTGTCACCCCCAATGACGCGCGCTTATAGCCTAGACAAGTGGGGGAAAAATCCATTATGTTTTGCGAGCCTTTTAAGTCAAGAGTCAGAGAGTGAATAAAGGACGGACGTCGTATTTTGCTCGTCTCATAATTGACTTTTTGACAACCCGCAGCCCACGGCAAGGCGGCAAAAGTACTACGGCTGACTTGATTGGCCAAGAAAAAAGTGTAGCAAACAATCAAAGACATCTTTGATATTGATGACTGACTATAATCAATATTCTTATTCCATTCATCTTGTACAGAGTAGTAGGAAGCCTGTTTCTTACACCAGATTGCGGAATAACAAAGGAAATTGTTAGCCTCTCGAACGGCACCGAACGGCTCCCTTGCATAACCAAGTGCGTATCTAATAATACTAGTACTAGTACTATAGAGTAGGGAGATCTTGGCTACTATGGGTTAGGGTTTACTTGTTTCTATTTAAATTGTTGAAAGGACGAAGATTCCCGGTATATCACAGTGTTTGTGCCTTAACCCTTAGCCGCTTTATTCTGTTAAGTAGTACTACTCTGACAAGCAGCCACTAGGCTAATTCTAATACCCATTCTCAAATATCAAGAAAAGAAATGCACTGCCATCCACTTATCTATGCTATCATGCAAGCACATATCCAAGTTGCATCTTGACCGCCTTTACTTGCTGACCCGCGTGTATCCACCAAGAGCAGCAAGCGCTTGCCGTCTAATCGCAGGTCAGGTGATCTTGGCCGCCCGCAGGGCCCTTCCTATGCACTACCTTGGTCTATTTTGCTTTGCTTTGCTTTGGTCTTGCTTTGTGGCTGTCCTTATTTTTCTCTGTTTTCACAAAGTTGAGCCAGTTCATAGGGCGACAAGGAAGAGCAAGAACAAAAAAAAAATACTTGGTACCGCGTCTTGAGTTTCCACATTGACTGCAACCAACGGCAAACTCAAGAGCCAATAAGCAGCATACTACTGTTTTTTTTTTTGCCAACTTTGACTTCGTAGAGTGTGGGGGGGGGGGGGGGGGG